>VDFB02111070.1:0-33100 GCA_007258455.2 Sequoia sempervirens
ATTCTCAGAGTTGGATGTCCTGGAACAGACTTAGCAACAGCCCATAAGTTGCTCCCCTAAAAAAAATTGTCATTTTTTCTGCTCCAAGGAGGCACGTTTTTCCTTTTCGCTGGCGCAATTCTGTGTGGGGATCATGATTTATTGTAGGGGAAATTGTGGAGTTTTTCTTTAGGCAAACTATGCATTGAAACCCGATTTCTCTGCAAGAGGTGGGTTTTTTCCTTTGAAAAAGCATGAACCATCTACAGCCCACATTTTTCTCCTCTTTGAGGTGCAATTTTTTGTTGAGAAAGGCACGTGATCTTTGAAACCTGAGAGGAGGACTCTATTTTTTCAGTTTGGAGAGACTTGTACTTTTTTTTGAAGAGAGGTTTTGAAGCATTTTGTTTGCTGTAGAAGCAAATTTTTTTCCAAAGGTGCGGTTGGAAGGTAGGCCGATTGATTATTGCAGTCAGTGGTGAATTTTAGGCAATGGAAATTTATTTCGTGGAGGCCTCCTTTTCTTCATTGTAGGCCATTCATTTTTTTAAACTTCATATTTTTATAAAGTATGTAGTGAAATATTTAGGGTTTCCAATTTTTTTGGTGGTTATTCCTTACTGAGCATGAAAAAGAATCATTCACCTTCTTTTCAACTTGGCTTCAAATCATAATCCCACATTGGCTACATGTGGATTCTTTTAGCCATTTGAATACCCTCTTTTTTTCTTTTATAGTGTGAGAAAATGCTCATGTGGTCTTTCATTGGCACTTTTAGAGGTGCGGTAATTAGTGTTTGTGTGCTCGATGGAGTTGTTAGGTGAGTTGATTTGAGATCTGGCTTGGTGATTTGGCACGAGAATTTTCCATAAAATTCCTAGTAAGGTTTTGTTTTTTTTGCATTATTGCTTCCTGAAGTATTTTGAGAAGGCTTCATTTAAAGTATTTAGGAGTTTCTAATTGTTGTTGAAAGTTAATGTCCTTATATTCTTAGAGATTTGTCATAGTTGATTATGGGGTTTTCATTTCATCCTGCCATGATTATGTTGAAAAGGTGAAACTATAAACAATGGAGAGTTGGTATCATAAAAAATCTCAGATGGCTTCATTTGTTGTCATATTTATATAATCTTATTCCCCTTCCTGATATTGATAGTAAGAAATTTGAATTAAATTGCAAAAGGGATCATGTCCTAGGAGTTATTGCACAATATATATTCATGATGCCACTTTGAATGCTATTGATCATTTTGAGTGTCCTCATATTCTTTGGACTAAAATTTGGCAAATACATGGAGATCCTGATACTTAGCTATTCCAAGATGATCCCATTTCAAATTGTCTTGTGCCTCTTCATTTTTCAGAAATGATACCCTATGATCACACTACTATGTAGGAGTTTCAAGTTTTGGAATACTTTGATTCTTCAGATGAGGATGATGAGGGTTCTTTAGATGCTCCTTCTTCTCCATCAAGGACAGGTGATGTACCTTCACCTTCAGTGATTCATTGTGCAGAGTCATTGATTGAGGCTCCTATCATTCTTGTTCAATAGGACCATTCATCTTGTGTTGATGATTCACTGAGCATGTCTAGTGATTCATTACAAGTAATTCATTGTCTTCCCAATTGGGATATGTATTTGTTCTACATTCGTTCATTGTTCATGGAATCTCACATTTCTGACTTGAAAGACACATTTAAGGGTATATCCCTCCTATTTATGATAGCTGTGGTACAACTGTTGTCACTTCATCTCAGTCTCTAGAGAATGTTTAGCATAATTTTCGAGTGGTACCTTGTTTTTCACCTTCTATTGTGATTGGGTATGTTCTTGATTGGTTCGTGGAATCATCTTCTAAGGTTTTGGTGACACATAAGCAAATTTTAGAGACATCATCATGCATGTTCATGCTTCCTTCTTTCAATTCCTATCCAAAATGGGAAGCATACCTGTATTTTTACTTGGCTTTATTTCTTTCAAAAGGGAGACAAGTTGTTTGTTGACATTGGATTATGTTTTCTTTAGGCACTTACCATTTTTGCAGGTGATTACACATTGTGGGGGGCTATATAGTCTCTCTCTTTCCATCTTATGGGGGGGCCTATTGGTTTTATATACATGATGTATGTAGTCCTTGGGGGGTGTGATTGAGTCCTTCATCCATGCATGATTTTTGTTTTCTTTTCTCTCTTTTGGAGAGGGGTTTTTTCCCACAGGGTTTTTCTCCTTTTCTCCAGTTGTGAGAGATCACATTGTAAATGGGTACCTAACATGGTTGTGTAGCCGAGACCCATATTACATCTTCATTTTGCATAATAATTCTCCCTAAGTTGCACTTAAGGGAAGGTGTTGGAGTGAATGGTTTTTACCATTTACCCGCTTAATTTTACTTAGGCATGAATATGCATTTAATCTCTCGAGTGGTTTTTTCTCATGTGGGTAGTTTCCCACCTATCACATAATTTATTACCTTTAAAAGGTTGTACATCATATGAAATTTTATCTATCACATTTTATTCACTCATGTTTATGGTGAAATGGCCTTGTGTTGCCTCTCTCATTCTCTATGAAGGTTATTTTCTACATATGGGCTCCTGGGAGGTGGATGACACCAACAAAACCAAATCTAAAGGATTTTTTTCTCTCCATGATTTACCTTGTGGGAAACTTTCCACATGTTGCTTTCCCATAGCACATCCTTCACACATCTTGTGACTTGATGAGATTTTTGGAAGCCCATGCACCATATATAGTTTCTCCATAAGCTTAAGGCTTTAATAATTGACATGTCCCATATGCTCATGCCATAACCTACTAATATCATCATATTTGGAAATAGCACACATATTTTCATTTCTACATTTAGAAGTAAATTCTTGGAATTTATATAATCCATTCTCCATTTTACCAATTGCAGTCACTTTGTAGTTATTACTAACACCCTTGATTAAACATCTCTTATTATAGAATTCTATTTTATACCATTGATTAGAAATTTGAGATACAATTCAAGAATATTTGTCTTCAACTTTGGAACTAACTTCACATTTTTTAACACACCATTATCAATGATGAGCCCAAAGTATGCTCATAATTTGGGTATCATGGTGTACTTTTAATACCCTTACTTTTGTTGTTTATGGCTGTTTAAACTCTTTAGAAACCTTTTATTGGGGGATATCCTGTAGCAATACACTTTTATATTCCTGCAACCTATCATGTTGATATGTCTATATTTATTACCCTGTTTGACTTTCCAAATGACTGGTATAACGCATGTAGTTTTTGAATGATGAAGTAAATTTGATATGTGATTAATAAATGGATATCGTGTATGTTGCCATGCATGTTTCCATTTGCTTCTTTTGCCTTGTGTTTCACAGGATTGTTGAAGAAAGTATGAACGAGTCAAGCGCAGCTGATCTCGGTGTTGCAGTAAAGTCCATTTCCTGCACGACTTTGAGGAAGTTATTATAGCGAAGAATCTTTGACCAAAATTGTTGGGAAGGAATTTAAATGTCAATTAATTTGGAAAGAGTGGAATGCTGAATTCTCGCTGAATCGTGTTGAGTGGATAAGTTCATTTATTTAGTCTGCTCCTCGATTCCAGGATACATTTACATCCACGTCTTTCTCTGTTAGGGTTAGTTAGTTAGTTGATTTCCTTATTTAAATAAGTGTTCCTCATGTGCGAGTGAGCAAGCATAGTGAGATAGAAATGATATCATGTAAAAGTTAGTATGATAATAAAAAGCAGAGTATGTTTGACAAGAGATAGAGTTTTTTGTTAGTTTTCATATGAGTAGAACAATGTACACCATTCTAAGTTTATGAATAAAATTTGATGAAGTTCTGAGTTTAGTACTTGCATAATTAGTTGATGCTTGCTAAGGGGGCCCACTTAGTAAGTATTTGTAGTTAGTTAGTTAGCCGTTCATTTTCTGTTGATCATAAGTTAGATTTCATCTTTAAAGTTTCTGTGCAAACTCAGTCTTATATTGTTCCTGCAACATCGAGAATCCATCCCTCTGTCTGTTCCTGCAACATAAGGCCAGTTCATAGTTTGTTTCTCAGTCATAGTTGTTATGATTTATGCTTTGGTTAAATTATGGTTGAGTTTAGAGAACCTTGCATTACCTTCCTGTAACATAGGTAGAATTCTTTCCAAGTATTTATTTTCGATAGGCTGTGACAGAAACTAGTTCTTAGTGCACATACAGTGCCGCTCCATTTCAAGTATACGTTCCCTGGTTTGACAAGTAAATGAACGACCATGAAAAGATATTAGTCACCTGCTGGAATGTCCAATTCCCAGGATAGGTTTTGCTGTGATTTTCATATCCTTTTGTGGGCACGACCATTTTTGGCGCCGTTGTCGGGGATGGTGTCAAGCTAAGAACCTGTCAGAAGTCATTTTTAGCAATAGTTTATTTTTTTATTCAAGAATTTTCAAAATACTTCAAATCACCATTCATTCTATTGCATGCATAGAAGAAGAGACGCTCTGGGAAGGTTCCTCCCTGAAAACCTATTTGTTGAATTACCATTTTACCTAGCTGACGAAGAACCTGAGGAAAATCCATTTTTTCTGATACTTCAGAAAGCAAATATGGCACATAATCCACCTAATCCACCTCCTTCTTTTGAGTTTCCCATTGTTTCCCAGCAAGATACTGATAACCTTAAAAATATTCCTTCTTCATTACTTCCCAAGTTCTATGGCCTAGTTACGGAGGACCCAGAAACTTTCTTGTTTGAGTTTGATATCCTCTATCGCAACTATTATTACACTTCAGACGCTCACAGGCTGAAGTTTTTTCCTTCCACTTTGAAGGAAGGATCCCTTAGATGGTTCATGAGTTTGGGAAGAGGTGTTGTTGATAGTTGTGCAGCCATGCAAACAAAATTCTTTGAGAAATATAAGGAATATTATAAGAGTGGTAGTAAGGGAGACGATATATTCAGAATTCAACAAAAGGAGGATGAAAGTCTGAAAGACTATATCTAAAGATTCTTGTTTTCCCTGAAAAAGAATTTAGACCATACTCTCAACAAAGAATCTCAGAAACTACTTTTTCTAAGCGAAATTAGTGATACCTGTATAGACGCCCTAGACCTGATGGGAGGAGGTGATATAACCCAACTACCTTGTGATGATATCAAGAAAATATGTCTTAACTACTCTCGAGCAATTGTTAAAAAGGGTAGAGGTCATCAAGCCATAGTGGGAAAGTCCTCTACTAATGGAGTTTCACGGATGGAGATCACAAATTTGCTATCAGATTTCAAGCAGGATATCATAAACAACATGGCTACACAGCTGGATACTATGCAAGCTTGGAAGAAACATGAGGAAGCTGAAGCAATCTTGGCTAAGTTCTGTCCACATTGCAGACAGAAGAAACGTGATTGTAGATGCAAGATGGTGGCTAACCTGGAAGCTACGCAGCTACCTACTGACTTTAAGGCGGTAGAAAGTGATGATGACCAAGTATTCTTCATTGCACAAAGGCGACCATGGGCTCAAAGATAAGGTATGCCTCAAGATCCTTTAACTTTTGGTAATCCTTATTCTAATTATAATAACCAGTGGCAACCTACATATGGCCCTTCACAACCTTGGAATACTTCTCAACCTCACTGGCCTAGCTATCAAAATCCTCAATCGCAATCTCCTCAAGGAGGTTGGCAGTAGCCACAAGGACAATGGACTCCACCCCCAGGTAACTGGCAACAAAACCCTCAATGGAGAAGTCTGAAATGGCAGAACCAATCCCCTGCCTTCCTGCATCCTCAGCAGCCACAACCGCAGGCCCTCATACCACCTCCTGCAGCACCTACAGCAAATACTGGCCCTCCAAAACAAACGCCTATGCCTGCTCAACCATTGCCAAATCCTAATAATAAGCAGCAGTAGCAGCAAGTCTATTTTGATGATCCTAATCATCAGCCTGCCTATGCTCTTAACCTGAATAATATTAATTTACGTTTAGGAACTGTGCTACCCACACCATCTCCTCCCATAATCTCAGAATTTCCATTTGACGAGACTGACCAAGAAGAAAATACCAATGACCAAGCCCAACCAAATGAGCCAGTTTAGATTCAAATTGTATCATTACCTAAGGCATCTGCTAAAGTGTACCCTCCTTTTCCACAGAGGTTGGAAGGTGAAAATGTAAAAAAATAAGAGGAACCTACCTTTGACATCCTTGACCAGCTAAAGCATATAAGTGTGAAAATTCCCTTGTTCCAAGCAATCAAAGAAGTACCTATCTATAGTAAGGCCATCAAGGAGGCATGTTTGAAGAAACCGGGGAGGAAAAAGAAAGACCCTCAAACTGTCCATGTCATAGGCCAACTCTCTGACTTAATGCTAGGGAAGTTTAGCATCCCAAAATATTTAGATCCAGGAAGCCCTGTTGTGGAGATCAATGTTAATGGGTTGCAAATTAAGAATGCTTTAGTAGGTCTGGGTGCAGCTATCAATGTCATGACAAAGGACCTGGTTGTAAGACTTAATATTTCAGACCTAAGGACTACACCTACAATATTACAACTTGCTGATAGTTCAACTGTCAAACCTGATGGGGTAGTTGAAGACCTGGTAGTCACCTTGGATTCCTAGGAGTACCCTGTTGATTTTATGGTCTTATCTCCAAAGGCATCATTGGGGGGATACCCTGTCATACTAGGAAGGCCTTGGTTGGCTACTGATGATGCTTACATTGGTTGTAGGTTGGGTAACATGACAATATTTGATCGGTATAGCACAAAGAAGCTTACACTCTATTCTTCAGCCCTGCCCCAACTTGAGTTTGGAGAGGTTGTTTGGCCAGATTTGGGAGGAGAGGAGGAAGTGAACTCCGTGGCCAATTTAATGATGATTACCAGAGAGCCTTTCATTGCAAAACAACAAGAAGAAGATATATTGTCCAATATCTTGCTGAATAACTATGGTACTAAATACTTTCATAGTGAAAAAAATCCATGTTCCTTGCAGACTATTCTTCTTTCGTCTACATCAACTCATTATCCTGCAGCAACTGATTGCTTACACACCTTGCTACCCCACAAGGTAGACATGCCATTTATGTCTGAAGTATCTATGGTAGATTTAACCTCCCAAGTTGAGGTAGCTGCAGGAAAAACCTTGAGCATTAATAAAAACCTCACCAGTGAGCAACAAGAATCTATGATCAAAATGCTTACCAGTCATAAGTCATCTTTTGCTTGGCAATATGATGACATGAAGGGTTTAGACCCAAAACTCTGTACACATCGCATATACATTAACAGTGAGTTCAGACCTATCAGGCAGCCTCAAAGAAGAATCAATCCAGCTTTGAGAAAAATTGTTAAAGAAGAATTGCAGAAAATGTTAATAGTTCGCTTTATCTACCCAATCTCAGATAGTCAGTGGGTTTCCCCATTGGTTATTGTTCCTAAGAAAGGAGGAAAATGGAGGGAATGTGTAGATTACAGAGAGCTCAACTTGGCAACAAAGAAAGATTACTTTCCTCTTCCATTCATTGATCAAGTTCTAGATAATTTAGCTGGGAAAAAGTACTTCTCATTCTTAGATGGCTTCAGTGGGTACAATCAAATCAACATTGCTCCTAAGGATCAAGAAAAGACTACTTTTACATGCCCTTGGGGAAAGTTTTCCTATTCAGTTTTTCCTTTTGGTCTCTGCAATGCACCTGCAACTTTCCAGAGGGCAGTCATAAGTATCTTCTCAGACATCTCATATGATTGCATGGAAATATACATGGATGACTTTACTACTTATGGTACAACATTTGAGGAAGCTCAATCCAACTTGGAGAAAGTACTACAGAGATGTGAAGATCACAACCTATCGCTGAATAGTCAAAAGGGCTTCATGATGATGCAGGAGGGAATAGTACTCGGTCACCATATTTCTGCTGCAAGAATACAGGTTGATCCTGCTAAGATTGAGGTCATCTCTAATCTCCCTTTTCCTACCAAGTAGACAGAAGTAAGGAGTTTTCTTGGCCATGTTGGATACTACAGAAGATTCATCAAGGACTTCAGCCAAACAGCAGGCCCCTTATACAGTCTGTTGAAGAAAGATGCAATTTTTTCTTGGACTTAGGAATGTGAAAAAGCATTCCTTCATTTAAAAGTTTCCCTTACACAGGCACCTATTCTGAAAGGACCTGATTGGTCACTTCCATTTCATATTCATACTGATGCATCGGATTATGCCATTGGAGCAGTGTTAGGGCAGAAGAATGGATCAACAGAACATGCACTTTACTATATAAGCAAAAATCTGCAAGGGGCTGAATTCAACTACACTGTTACAAAAAAAGAAATATTGGCAATCATCTATGCCCTCAATAAATTCAGGCATTACATCACTGGTTATCAGATATTTGTCCACACTGATCATGCAACAATCTGGTATCTCATGAACAAAAGCTCAATATCTGAGAGACTGGCCAGATGGTTATTGTTGATGTAGGAATTTGATATTACAATTGTGGACAAGCTAGGTAAAGCCAATGTGGTTGCTGATTTCCTTTCTAGAATTCAAAGGCAAGATGACTCTACACTTAGTGAAGACTCCTTTCCTGATGAGCACCTTTTTGCAATCAAGGTTATTCAACCATGGTATGCGGATATAGCAAATTATCTAGCCACAGGAAGAACTCCTCCTCAATTCTCCCCTAAGGAAAAAAGATTATTAGCAGAGAAAAGCTTTAACTTTTCTTGGATTGTAGATTGCATATTTTATACAGGGCTAGATCAAGTTATGAGGAGATGTGTACAAGAGGAGGACATTCATGATATATTACATGAAGGCCATGATGAGTCGTGTGGTGGACATTTTGCTACCAAAAGAACAACAATGAAAATTTTAAATACTGGCTACTATTGGCCAACTCTGCATAGAGATGCAGCCAAATATACCAGGAGATGTGACAGATGCCAAAGGATGGGAAGACCAACTCGATCTGATGACATGCCTCTATTTCCACAAGTTATTGTTACACCCTTTGATAAATGGGGATTGGATTTTGTGGGACCAATTGATCCACCTTCCAATGGTAAGTCCTACATCCTTGTATCCATAGATTATGTGACAAAATGGGTTGAGGCTAAACCTATGAAACATTCTAGGGATAATAAAGTAGTTCAATTCCTCTATGAGGAAATATTCACCAGGTTTGGTGTCCCTAGGGAAATAGTGATAGATCAAGGAGCACAATTCACTTCTACACTTATCAAAGCCTTAGTACATGTATACAATATAAGGCACAGGAAATCAACTCCTTATCACCCCCAGGCCAAAGGCCAGGTTGAGGTCACCAATAGGGACATAGAGGCCATTTTGACTAAAACTATAGATTTGCATAGGAAGGACTAGGCCGCACGGTTACCAGAAGCTATATGGGCCTACCGTACTCCCTGGAAGACTGCTACAGGATATACACATTTTGAAATGGTGTGGTAAAACAGCTGTGATGCCAATAGAATTCAAACATAAGACTCTAAGAACAACATTAGAGATGGACATGGATTTAACAAATGCACAAAAGGACAAAGTCATGTAGCTTAATACTCTGGATGAGCTCTGAAAGAATGCCCTGTAGCACACTGAGATGATACAAACTTAGAGAATAAAATGGCATGACCGACATATCAAAATGAAGCAATTCTCTGCCGGTGATTGGGCCCTGCTCTATTATTCGAGGTATAAAGAAAATCAAGGTAAACTCACCACCCGATGGCTTGGCCCATATGAAATTGAGAATGTATTTGATAATGGTTCAGTTCAATTAGTCACAATTGATCTTGTTCGATTCAAGCTACTGGTTAATGGGCACCATCTTCTGTTGTATCGTAAGCCAGTCTGAAAAGAAGAATTCATGCAGCAGTTTGTTCAGGATCCTACCACTAATCTTCTTGCAGCAAAAGGCTTTAGCCTTTCTCCTGCAACTTCACCATAATGTTTTAAATGCATGCTCATAATAAAGGTTTCCTTTTTAAGGAAACCCTTTTTCTTCGTTCCCACTCATCGCCACATCTCACTTCTTTATCTTCCATCCATTCCATCCATACATCTCATCCGTCCACGTCACCCATCCACCTCATTCATCCGCACCACCCTTAATTATGATTTTATTTCCAACTGTCATACCATACTGAAGTCGTCATCTTTCTCAGCACGTACGAGCATTAATTGAAAGGTACGCGATATCTTTTGTTGTCGCATCATTGATTTATTTCCTTTTATTCATTTACTACTATGTCTATATCAGTCATTATTGCTCGATCTCTGTCTATTCTTTAGTACATGTGTGGACACATGTCATATTTTAAGTAGGGGGCGGGACAATCCATTTCACTTACAATGCTGTCACAACTGTTCATATATGTTTCTTTATTATTTTCTTGTACTTTCCAAAGTATGACTGCATGTTTCACCCTAAATCACAATTAAAAATGCTTTTTTAAGTAGTTATAACAATTATTACATGCAAAAATCTTTTGAGTTCATTCTTGGAAAAGAAGAGAAATTCACGGCATGGCAGAAAAAATAGAGCAGAAAAGTAAAAAGTTCAGAAAAGAGTTCAAGTTTCAGCCAAGACAATTGTGAATATGGGTGGTCAACTGGTAAGACATGAGCCTGTAGCTCATCAGATATTGATGCAGAATCCTCAAACAGTTCAAGCATTCAGCCTCTGTGGTTGGTTGAACTACTTTTTGAGGTTAGATACTTTCAATGAGGAAACCGCAGGTGAATTCTTAAGATCCCTTTCTGAAGGAGAGGCTACAGTATGGGGTTTAACAGTAGCTGTAACTGAGGAATGAATTGCAAAGGTAACCGGACTTCCAGCTGTAGGAGAGAATTTTTCTTCAGATGTTGTTTCTGCTAGGGCAGAATTTATAATACCAACTGATGGACCCTTGGAGGTCTCTAAGCAAGGATGCAAGTGAGTGTCGTTGTCTCCCCCATATCCAGAATATGTTGCTTTTATAATCAGGTACTTAACATGTGAAGGCTATTTTTCTTACCTACATTCCTATCATTTTAAATTGTTGAGTCATATGAGGCATGGGTTAGCTGTTAATGTCCCAAATTTTTTGTTAAATCTTTTGAAGCAATGCGCCCATGAGACCCAGAGGGGGAGGGATAATTCTATTGCCCATCATGCCCTTATTAAACTGTTGATTGAACGCTCCTTGAGGGATGTGTCACCTCTTTCTTGGCAAGAATTTTTTGCTCAAAAGAGCCTGCAACTTCCAGAACCTCCTAGGGCACTTGCTCCATAGCCTCAGAAAAAGAAAGAGAAAATAGCATCTACTAGTAGGGAAGCAGGGCAAGGGTCATCTGCTCCGGCAACACCTAGTCCTGCAGCATTCACACCAGAGTCCTCTGCCCGGGTTCAAATTAGGTTTTCCTATAGGAAAGAAAAAGGAAAAACAAAGGTAGGAGAGTCATCTGGGGTAGAACAAACCCCAAAATCTGACCCTCATCCTTAGAAAAGGCAACACTCTACTCCTGCAACACCTTCTCCTGCAGCAATTTCTCCTACAGCAATGCCTGTTGCCACCACAAGTTCACCATCATTTTCTGATTAGGCAGAGCCCTCTAGGAAATTCAGAAAGAGGAAAGCTACGAGAGCACCTTCGGCAGTTGCAACATTACCAAGAAGAGTTTCAACAAGAAAATAATGTAAAGTCTCTCCTGCTTCACCTCAACCTGAAGTTATCATAATTTCTGAGGAATCTATAGGTTCTGAACATAATGTCTCTTAGGATGTATCTGAGAATGCTGCACAGAGTCCATTTGTTATTCCTTAAGAACAACAAATTGAGACAAGGGAAGTTGAGCATAACGAAAGGGGGGTACCAAGTCTCGATGACTTGGCTGCTGCGGCTATGCAAATTTCAGAGGAGGCACAGTCTTCTCCACTACAACAACATGAATTCATCCTGCAGCAAGGGGAAGAACAACCTGAACAATTGGAAGTGGCCAATGAAGCTTCATTATCCACTGAGACCTATCAAGCCATGGTTGTCTACAAAAAGAAATTTTTGATTGAATTCCTGGAATATCTTAGAAACAAATAGAGACCAGTCACATTGCAGAGCTTGAGTTTCCGCCACCTAGCCAAGACTGAAATGCAACAAAGTCTTTGGGAGGAAGAAAAGAAGAAACTGAAAAGAGACATTGAAAGGCAGAAATAGGAAATTTGGGAGTTAAAGGAGAAAATGAATGAAATGATGACAATAACTGGTAAGATTATGGAGTGTAGACCACTGCCTAGAGTTTATTCTCTGTGTCTCAAGGAACAATTTTTGTGGTTCCAGTAATGAGAATTTCCAGGAATCTAGATCATGTTATTCACACTGCTAAAGAATTCTATGATGCATACCAGGCAGCTCCTAATTGGCTAAGGAATTCTTTGTGAAAATTTTATTTGCATGGCTTTATAATTCCCTTTGAAACAAAGTGGAATCCACTTTTGTACATTGGCGACATTCATTTAAGATCACTCATGTCTTGGTCAGCAAATGAAGCTAATTATGGCAAGAAATTGGAAGCATATGAAGAAGCAAAAAGGGATGAGCCTATTCCATTGCGCCCTGAGAGTTCAGACCCCTATACAATGTTGAAAACCTAGCTTACCGTGGCATATGGCCATAATAATAATATAGTTAGGATGAAAATATTCGATCTTAGAAAACAGGTGTATGATGAGTTTCAAGAACAGACATACTCATTTTGGAAGCTGTCATACTCCAGAATTGAGAAGAGATGGGAGAGATTGACTGTTGGGTTAAGAAGGTCTGAGCCTCACAGTCCCCTGAATTTTACAATAGCTCTCAGAAGATCAAACAGATACATACAGTTGGGCCTTCAAAAGAGGTTTGAATTGTGGTTGCCCTTGACATTTAGACCTCCTATGCTGATGTGGCCTATTTATCCCTACTGAGCTACAAAAATTAATGAAGATACAAAAGCTCGTAGGTATGAAAGGTGGCAGAGTTTCAGAGGTTTTTATTATAAATTCGGAACTTCATTTCAGGGTCATGCCTCAACCACTGATTTCAGAGAGACCACCAGAAAGTTTAATGCTAGAGGACCAGCATCAGGTTAAGTAAGGGGGGAAATGATGAGCCCAAAGTATGCTCATAATTTAGGTATCATGGTGTACTTTTAAAACCCTTACTTTTGTTGTTCATGGTTGTTTAAACTCTTTAGAAACCTTTTATTAATGGATATCCTATAGCAATACACTTTTATATTCCTGCAGCCTATCATGTTGATATGTCTATATTTATTACCATGTTTGACTTTCAAAATGACTAGTATAACGCATGTAGTTTTTGAATGATGAAGTAAATTTGATATGTGATTAATAAATGGATATCGTGTATGTTGCCATGCATGTTTCCGTTCCCTTCTGTTGCCTTGTGTTTCACAGGATTGTTGAAGAAAGTATGAACAAGTCAAGCGCAGCTGATCTCGGCCTTGCAGTAAAGTCCATTTCCTGCACGACTTCGAGGAAGTTATTCTAGTGAAGACTCTTTGACCGAAAATGTTCGGAAGGAATTTAAATGTCAATTAATTTGGAAAGAGTGGAATGTTGAATTCTCTCTGAATCGTGTTGAGCGGATAAGTTCATTTATTTAGTCTGCTCCTCGATTCTAGGATACATTTACATCCACGTCTTTCTCTGTTAGGGTTAGTTAGTTAGCTATTTTCCTTATTTACATAAGTGTTCCTCCTGCGCGAGTGAGCAAGCATAGTGAGATAGAAAGGATATCATGTAAAAGTTAGTATGATAATAAAAAGCAGAGTATGTTTGACAAGAGATAGAGTTTTTTGTTAGTTTTCATATGAGTAGAACAATGTACACCATTCTAAGTTTATGAATAAAATTTGATGAAGTTCTGAGTTTAGTACTTGCATAATTAGTTGATGCTTGCTAAGGGGGCCCACTTAGTAAGTATTTGTAGTTAGTTAGTTAGCCGTTCATTTTCTGTTGATCATAAGTTAGATTTCATCTTTAAAGTTTCTGTGCAAACTCAGTCTTATATTGTTCCTGCAGCATCGAGAATCCATCCCTCTGTCTGTTCCTGCAACATAAGGCCAGTTCATAGTTTGTTTCTCAGTCATAGTTGTTATGATTTATGCTTTGGTTAAATTATGGTTGCATTTAGAGAACCTTGCATTACCTTCCTGTAACATAGGTAGAATTCTTTCCAAGTATTTATTTTCGATAGGCTGTGACTGAAACTGGTTCTTAGTGCACATACAGTGCTGCTCCATTTCAAGTATACGTTCCCTGGTTTGACAAGTAAATGAACGACCATGAAAAGATATTAGTTGCCTGCTGGAATGTCCAATTCCCAAGATAGGTTTTTCCGTGATTGTCATATCCTTTTGTGGGCGCGACCAATCAACTTGGACATTTCCAGTTCCTTTAACTTCGAAAGCACTACTATTTCCTAAATATGTTTTCTCTATAGTGCTATATTCATTAGTGATTCAAACTATTTTTTATTGTAACACATGTGTTGTGTGGCACCAAAATCCATAACCCAATCATCCTTATAAGAAATTTTTTCTTTAAGTGTAATAAAATGAGCATTAATTTTAGAATCAAAATATTTTTCAAACTTATTTTTCTTCCTTTCTGTATCTTTAATCCTCTTATAACATTCATTTTCTTTGTGACCCAACTTACCACAATAATTACATTTCCATTAGCTTTTATTATAATGCTTTGATGGAGTGTATCTATTTTTATACTTACAATTTTTCTCTCTTAAATTATTTTCTTGTGTATTTTTATAATTTTGTTTCCCTTTCATTATGAAAGCTTCATCACAAAATGACTCCCTTTATTTGATTTGATGTTTTTCTTCTTGCACTAACTTAGCACATAACTCTTATACTTTATATTTTTTAATTTATCAGCAGTATCTAGCCCTCTTATAAATGACTAATAAGATCCAAGAATTCATTAAATTATTTTCACAAAATCTTTATCATCTATATCCTTTCCAAGAGAACAAATTTCATTTTTCTTTTCCTTTAATTTGCTTAGATGAGGGACTAGCTCTTGTGAATTTGATAATTTCGTATTGTATAATTCTCTGGTGAGAGTTAGAGTCCATACATCACCTGAATTTTCATTTGTACTTTTCAAAATATCCCACACTTTTACTGCACTTTTCTCATTGTGAACTTCTAGAAAAAAAAAATTTGAAAGTGTAAGCTTGATTAATGTTGCTGGATTTTTATCTCTTTTATCCCAATCTTCTTGAACTTTTCCAATACTTGCTAGTATTTTTTCGCTACCATTAACAATTTCATAGAAATTTTGAAGCGTTAGAAAAATATCCCTACGAGACACCCAATCATAATAGTTTTTTCCATTTAATATAATTTTTTCCATTATGTTAAATTCCCTCTTTTTGCTTGATGAGAATTAAAAATCAGAAATCTCTCACCAATTTTTTACTCATTTGATTCTCTAGGTTGTTGCAATATTGCTCGCTTCTTTTGCCACAAGAAACATGATTCTCAAATCAAATGACAACTTGAATATAATACACAACCAACACTCCAAAACCCACAAATCACATCCCAAGATTTAGAAGGGCTCTAATACCATATTGACTAAAATAAAATATTTAAGATAAAATGAATAAGAATGCAACAAATAATAAACACTTAAATATATTACCAAATAACCAAATTAATAAACAACCTAATGATTTCTTGATGATTACAATGGAAAAGATGTTGTTGTATTTATAGACTCGTAGGAATCTCTAGAATATCCTAGAAAAGACTAAGAGAAGTCTCAAAAAAAAGAATTCTAGAAGAATATGGATGTAACGCCCCATCGTGCAAACCCTAAAGGACAACTAACAATGCAACAATTATTTTTAAAAAAACAACTAAAGTGTATAAATTAATGTATACATTACATTTAAAAGACTACAAGTTATTCACCTAAGTCCTTTGGGGTACACGAGGTGACATTACACAAACTGACCCATAACAAAAGTTGATAAACAAAATTCCAAATTCCATTAATGTAACCCATTCATTCACTTATCTCCAATTTCAAAACATTCATAAATAATAAAGAAATATGACAAGATTAAAACAATATGACAACCATACATGCATTCATAACATATTTCCATAGATACAACGCGTACATTAAACAATATTTACAATCATAGACCAAGAAAGAATTAAATAGTATGATTACACATTACATCAACTTCTAGTACATCTCATTGAATAAATACATAAGTTTACATCATGAGACTTCCCAACACATGTGGGAGTAATACATCAATACAAAAAGTACAACTGTAGTATCAAATATACATCTGGTAACATGGTGAACTCTAGATCAAGTTGTATCTAAAAAGTACTGCACATTTCCTAACAAGGGACCCAACAGGGTGCCTAGCACGTTCCACCAGACCACCCTCGTACTAGGAGTACATAGGGAAGGATCCTCAACCAAGTTCATCCAAAAAAAGCCAACAAGACTCAACTCCAAACAAGAAAGACATGAAAACACAAAGGAAAACATAACATCTAGAGATCACTTCCAGAGGCTAGCAAAATAACAAATCAAGGGAATGCTAGAGGAGAGTGTCATCACACAGTCCTACATGGGTTATCTTGATTTCCTTTCTCTAGGCGCCAACCCCCATCTATGGTTATCCTGACAACCTCTCTAGGTGTCGGCCCCATAGGGTGACTCGTGCAGAATCGTTAACCTCTCATGGAGATGAGGCAACGATCTTGCCAACCATAGCCTTCTCAGTCCACCCTTAGTCTGTGAAAGCCCTAACAGGTGAATGAGGCATCATTACCTATCTTCTTATTGTTATTACTACCCACACCCCCTAATTCATTTAATTAAGTTATCACTTATTACTCTAACTCTTACGTGGGTTATCCTGATAGCCCCTTTGTGTGGCGACGCCCATGAAGAGCCACTCTCCCTAGAAACCCAAACATAAAACTAAAGCTCCAAGGGGTTGTACCAACATACTCAATCTCAAAACTCAAACACATGTGAGGCACAAGTATCTCGCCAACATCCATATGCATAATACTCATGAAATAATACAACCCATGCATAGTTCTAAAATCACAATTGCAACCAAATTATAAACAATATCCAATCAAAAGACACCACAATAACCAACAACTTTCCCATGCCTCTGAAATCCTGAAACCAATAACCACAATTCCTAGTGGATAATCATATGACCTAAGGGGTTTCCACATATACAACATCAACTCCACAAAACTACCCTGAGGGAATAAAAGTAAGAAGCAATCAATTGCATAACCTTAACAATCAAAAACCAACAAGGAGTTCTTAAAACAACTGAAGTAACATTCTAATTTCCATTTTATAATTTAAAGTCATTTTGAGAAAAGATTAATCATTAAAATCAATTTTCACTTTTTAAATCATATCATTTAAAAATAATCTATTTGTGCATTTGTATACATCTTTTATATCAAAATATCCAATTAAATAAATATATTTAAATATATATAATTAAATATGTATAAATACATATAATTATATATATAAATATATTATTTCATCAAAATAGTCTTTACCGTTACCAAACTATAACATATTATACACACATAATAAACAAATTGAAAACATATTACCAATATAATTACATGAAGCTAATAAAGAAAGACATATCACTATTTTATTTCTATCGATAGGTATAAGGAATAGCCATAAACTATCCTCTCAAGCCTCTAAAGGAATGTGCCAAGAGGGAAACATTTTCTATCAAAACATATTTTCCCTCAACAAAGGATATTAGCTGAGATATCTGTGGAAAATTGGGAAGATTTGAAGACAAAATTCCTTGAGAATTTCAAGGAATATTTCAGGGGCAGTGACATGAGAGGAGGTGACATTTTCAGGATGTAGCAAAAGGAAGAAGAGAGCCTAGAAGATTACATTGCAAGGTTTATGTTTTACCTGCAAAAATCTCCACACCATCACTTAATGAAGACTCACAAAAAAAAAAATTCTTGAGAGGAATTAATGATAGATACATTGATGCCTTGGACCTCATGGCAGGAGGAGATATCTCCCAAGTTCCTTGGGAGGATATCAAGAAAATATGTCAGAACTACTTTAGGGAACTTCAAAGAAAGGGAGAGCTTATCAATCTTCCATGGGTAAGTCAACTACCGGTGGAGTTTCAAGAATGGAGATTACTCATTAGTTGGTTGACTTCAAGCAAGACATATCAATAATCTAGCTACTCATCTAGACACATTTCAGGCCAAGAAGAAGCAAGAGGAGGCAGAGGCAATGTTGACAGAGTATTGCCCCCACTGCAGACAAAAGAAGGACTGCAGATGCAATATGTTCGCTAATCTTGAAAGCTAGCATATTTCACCTGAGTTCAAGCCAATCTAGATTGAAAAAGACTAAGTCTACTATGTTGTACAAAGGAATCCTTGGGCTCCAAGACAAGGTATCCCACCAGATCCACTATCCTATGTTGGGCCATATTTTAACTCCTATTCATCTGGTAATCAATGGTAGCCCCCATATCCACCTAGTTATGGAGGATATCCACCACAGCCTTGGAGTAGCCATCCAAATGCTTGGCCTAGTCATCAAAGTTCTCCACCCTAGTGGAAACAACCTCAGGAGAATTGGAAGCAATTTCAAGGGCATTGGCAACCACCTATAGGAAATTGGTAGTAAACAAATCAATGGAGAGGAGGACAGAAATGGCCTACCCAAACAACCAATTACATGCAGCCACCTTCTCAACCCCAACAACCTGCTTAAATGCCTCCACCTACTAATCCAAGCTCAAATACACCTAAACCTACTTAGCTACCAGCTCAGCCCACACCCAATCCAAATAACAAACCACACTAGCAGCCTGCATACTCTACTGATTCAAATCAATTCCCTGCATATGCTTTGAGTGTAAGTGACATCCACTTACATTTAGGAACTACTCTACTAGCCCCTTCCAATCCCATTATCACTGAACTTCATGTGGAACAAGAAGAGGAGCCTTTGAATTATCCCATCCAGCCAAATGTACCTAAAAATCTTGAACCAATCCAAGTGAAGCAGACTAAACAAGAACCACCATTTCCTTATAGATTGGAAGTTGCCAAGAAGAAGGAAGAAAAGGAGGATACCACCTTTGATATCTTGGATCAGTTGAAGCATATATGTTTCTAGATACCCCTATTTCAAGCCCTAAAGAATGTTCCAATCTATGGAAAAGCAATCAAGGAAGTCTATCTCAAGAAGCCAAGTAGGAAAAAGAAAGACCCAACTATAGTTCATGTGGTGGGTCAACTAGCTGACATCATGTTGGGGAAAGTGACTATTCCCAAGTATAATGACCCAGGCAATCCTGTGGTAGCAATTGTCATAAACGGGATCCAAGTAAAGAATGCTCTGATTAATTTAGGGGAGGCAATAAATTTAATGACCAAGGACATCCTGCAGCAACTAAACATTGCAGGAATGAGATCTACTCCTACTGTCATGCAGCTTGTTGATAGCTCTATTGTTAAGCCTGATGGTGTAGTGGAGGATCTTGTGGTAATTCTAGACTCCTGGGAGTACCCAACAGACTTTATGATTCTTTCCCTTAAGGATACACTAGGCGGGTATCCCATTATTCTTGGAAGGCCTTGGTTAGCAACTGCAGATGCATATATTGGATGTCGGTTAGGTGACATGACCATTTCAAATGGGAGGAGCACTAAAAATTTTGTCCTTTATCCACCTGCTCAGCCATCTCATGATGAAGATAACCCCATATGGCCACAAGTTGGTGAAGAGGCTGAGGAAGTTAATTCTATGATGCAACTTATGATGCTAGGTAGAAGCTCTTTCATGCAACTCCAAGATGAGGATGAAGTATTGGCTAACATCATTCAGAACCATTGTGAAGTGGAGGAAGCATTATCTTCTCATTTTGCTACTCATGTTAAGACACTTATGTCTGCTCTTCCTGCAGCCACTGTTCCTACAAATGTTCTTCTTGCAGCCATTGTTCCTGAAGATGTTCTTCGTGCAGCAACAGGTATGTCCCATACATTTCTGCCATATGAACTAAAGGTACCATGTGTCAATGAAGCAACCATGATAGAGTTAACTACGTAAGTATGGGTGTCAAAAGGAAAATATTTGATTGTTAATAGTAAATTAAATGAAGAACAACAATTGTTACTAGCAAACCTACTAAGGACCCATCAGCATGCATTTGCATGGGATTATCATGATATGAAGGGATTGGATCCTAAACTTTGTACACATATAATTTACATCAAAGATGATTGCACCCCATTAAGATAGCCACAAAGAAGAATTAACCCTGCACTAAGAGAAATTGTGAAAGGAGAATTGCAGAAATTACTAGATGCAAGATTTATCTACCGCATTTCAGAGTCAGTGGATGTTTCCATTAGTGATTGTGCCCAAGAAAGGATGGAAATGGTTAGTTTTTGTTGATTATAGGGAACTTAATGCTACCACCAAGAAGGATCACTTTCCTTTACCCTTCACTGATCAAGTTTTTGACACACTTGCAAGAAAGAAATACTTTTCTTTTCTAGATGGATTCAATGGCTGCAATCATATCTAAATTCAACCAGAGGACCAAGAGAAGACCACATTTACCTATCCATGGGGGACCTATGCCTATTCGGTACTCCCATTTGGCTTGTGCAATGCACCTGCAACTTTTTAGAGGGCAGTCATTAACATATTCTCAGACATTTCTCATGATTGCATGGAGATTTACATGGATGACTTCACCACTTATGGTGTTGATTTTAATCAAGCATTGAAAAATATTAGGAGAGTCCTACAGAGATGTGAAGACCAAAACTTGTCCTTAAATAGTGAAAAGTGTTTCATGATGATGCAAGAGGGTGTAGTTCTTGGCCACTACATCTCCCACAAGGGAATTCAAGTAGATCCTGCAAAGATTGAGGTAATCACAAATCTTCCCACACCTGCAAAACATAAGGATGTTAGGATTTTCTTGGGTCATGTAGGATATTATAGGTGTTTTATCAAGGATTTCAGCAAGGTAGGAGCACCATTATACACTCTTCTCACTAAAGATGCTGAATTTCAGTGGACTAAAGCTTGTGACAAGGAATTTTTTGACTTGAAGGAAACTTTGACTAATGCTCCTGTACTCAAAGGGCCTAATTGGGAGCTTCCTTTCCACATCCATACTGATTCATCAAATTATGCCATAGGATTGGTCTTAGGACAGAAAGAAGGAGCTGTTGAAAATGCTATTTACTTTTTCATCAAAATTTTACAAGGAGCTGAATTCAATTATACAGTGACAGAGAAAGAGATTTTGGTAGTAATCTATGCATTGAACAAATTCAGACATTACATAACAGACTACCAAATCTTTTTGCACACTGATCATGCAGACATTAGATATCTCATGAATAAACCTTTGATCATAAGTAGATTGGAAAGATGGTTATTGTTGATGCAGGAGTTTGATATAACCATTATAGATAAGCCAGGGAAGGACAATGTTGTTGTAGATTTTCTTTCAAGGCTAACTACATCAAAAGACAATCAGCCCATAGATGACTTTTTTCCTAAAGAGCATCTATTCTCCCTCAGTGTACAAACACCCTAGTATGCTAACATAGCCAATTATCTATTCACGGGTAGAGTTCCTTCTCACTTCTCCCCAAAAGAGAAGAGGGTACTCATTGAGAAATCTTTTCCTTTCTCTTGGATTGTTGGATGTTTGGTTTATACTGGACCAAACCATGTCATGAGGAGATGTGTCAGAGAAGATGAGACATATGACATTCTACATGCATGTCACAATGAACCATGTGGAGGACGCTTTGTAGCCAAGAGGACAACAATGACGGTTTTAAACATAGGATATTACTGGCCAACACTCCACAAGGATGCAGGAAGGTATACCAGAAAATGTAATAGATGTCAAAGAATGGGTAGACCAACTAGATCCGATGAGATTCCATTGTTCCCTCAAGTAGTAATCACTCCCTTTGGCAAGTGGGGATTGGATTTTGTGGAACCCATTGATCCTCCATCAAATGGTAAGTCTGATATATTGGTATGCATTGATTATGTGACAAAATGGGTAGAAGTTAAGGCCATGAAGCATGCAAGAGATAACAAGGTTGCAAAAATTTCTTTATGAGGATATTTTCACAAGATATGGAGTCCCAAGAGAAATAGTGACTGATCAAGGAGCTCAATTCACATCAACTCTTGTTGCAACACTAGTGAATGAGTACAACATAAGGCACAAGAAGTCTACTCCTTATCACCCCCAAGCTAATGCCCAAGTTGAGGTGACCAACAAAGAAATTGAAGTCATTATGACTAAAACAATAGCTATCCATAGGAAGGATTGGGCAAATAGATTACCATAAGTTGTTTGGGCCTATAGGACAACCTAGAAAACAACTACAGGCTTCACCCCATTTGAGTTGTTGTATGGAAAGATGCCAGTTGAATTTGAATATAAGACTCTACAGACTACAGTAGATTTGGGAATGGATATTTCTGAGGCACAAAAACATAGAATCATGTAACTAAATGCTTTGGATGAAATAAGAAAAGCAGCCCTGCAACATACAAAAGTAGTGCAAAATCAGAGAATCAAGTGGCATAACAAGTTTATCAAGAATAAGAAATTCCAAGCAAGAGATTGGTCCTTGCTCTATGATTCGAGATACCAATATAATGTAGGAAAATTGCAAACAAGGTGGCTAGGACCATATGAATTTGTTGAGGTCTTTCCTAATGGCTCAGTTGTTCAGCTTACTACCATTGACCCTGTTAGGTTCAAATTACTTGTCAATGGTCATCGTCTCAGATTATACCACAAGCAAACTTCTAAAGAAGAGTTCTTTCAGCAATTCACCTAGCATTCAGCACCTGAGCTTCTTGTAGCCGAAGGAAGTGGACCTAGTGTCCCTCCTTTTGGCTAATTAAGGTACATACTTTTCATAATAAATACTTTCACTTATGTGGAACTCCATTTTTTCATCCATTCACCCATCCACCCATCCATCACCACCTTTCTCTCTCTTCCATCACTTCATTCCACCTCACCTCATTTGATTTCATTTATTGCTCAATTTATTCTCCAAAAAGGCGAGCAGTACTTTCTCCATGATCTTTCACACATTCAGGTATGTGCACATTAATTTCTATCTTTAATCATCTATTAAGTGTGTTCATTTAATCACTATACATTAGTATAGACATTCACATAAAATTCCATTATTCCCTATCAAATCACCACTCCCATCTCACATGTGTGGGCACATGTCCAAATTTAGGTTGGGGGAAGGGGAAAAAAAAGATGTAAATATATTGCCCATGTGTCAATTCATACTAGGCTACATCAGAAAATTTAAAATGAGCTAATTTGAAATCTGAGTGAGAGGACAACTTGCATGTGTGAATTGATAATAACTGCAGCCACTATTTCTTCGTATCATAACTCTCCTTTTATCACTCCTTTTCTTTTCATTATTGACCCTGTCATAATATTGAGTTGAGCCACAATTGTAAAACACAGAAAGGAAATTTAGCAGGTTGACACTGGAAATTTAGTAGATACTACAGGAAAGTGCATTTGATTTTTAGATGAGAATTGTAGGAAAAGAAGTTGCAGAGCATTTTTTTGATTGTAGACAATGGGAGGTGGGTTAATTTGAAATGAGCCCATGATGCATGATATTTTATTGCAGGATGCATAATGCCTAGTTGAATTTAGAAACTGTGGATGGTTAGATTACTTCTTGAAGCTGAATGGCTTTGATGAAAGCATTGCCCTTGAATTTTCCTAGAAATTTTCAAAAGGAAAAGCCATGGTAAAAGGGTTGGAAGTTGTGGCAACAAAGGAAATAATTGTAGAGGTCATAGGGTTACATGGTGATGGTGAAAATTACCCTACTTCCAAAGATGCCATATTAGCTAGAGTCGAATTTATAGAGCCGAACGACCCCCTATTGAGCATAGATAAACAAGCTGCAAAGAGAATATCTCTGCCCAAGCCATGTAAGCAAATAGTTGTTTACATTATCAAATACATCACTTGTGAGGGTCGCTAGTCAAATTTGTATTTTGTGCACTTCAAGCTTTTGAATCATATGAGGCATGGAAGGAGGATGAATGCACCTAACTTGTTGTACAATATTCTCTCAATCATGGTGGTTGAGACCCAAAAAGGTAGGGATAATTTTGTTTCTCACCATTTCCTGATTAAATTGCTAGTTGAAAAGTCTCAACATGATGTATCTAGAATGACTTTGGAAGAGTTTATAAATGTTGATCAAATTAGACCTGAGCACTGGTGAGAAACCATGGAAGAGTTTATAAATGTTGATCAAATTAGACCTGAGCACTGGTGATCAATCCTGTAGGTCTAGCATGAGATTAAGCATGGCTAAAGCCATTCCTAGTGCTTCAACCTCTGGCATTGGCTCTAGTGTGAATCCTCCTGCAGCAGAAGAAACCATGGAAATTAGTTCTTCTAGAACAGAGCACTCAGAAAAAGAAAGCCCTTCCTCAGATTATGATGATGACATTCAACTTGAAACCCTGATGAAAACTAGGGCACAACAGAGAGAAGTAGAAATGAGAAAAGGGAAGGCTAAAACATAGCCTGTAGAAAGAAAAGTGCAAAGTTCTAAGAAGAAGAAGGATGACACTATCCATCCTGCAGCCAAACAAAAACATGAGAGACCTCCTAGGAAATCAAGACCAGTTGGACCTTCATTGGTACACCTCCATAGGAAATCCCTAAACCTAGTGAGACCTCACATGAGGACCCTGAAGCTCCAATGGGGCAGGATAATGTTGAAGAAGAAGAAGACAAATTTAGGAGAGCAGTGAATATAACACTGGTTGATATTGCTAACATTGCAAAGGAATTGGAGGAAAATCAGGACTTCCTGCAGCATGAGCAAGAAGTCTTGTAGCAAGAAGTCCTGTAGCAACAACCAGAACTAGAAGCACGAGTTCCTGTAGCAACAACAAGAACAATAACAAGAGTTCCTGCAGCAACAAGTAGAAGAAGAAAAAATACCCCTATAGCCAGAGATAACTGGACAGCCTAAGTCCATGCAGATAGTGCGATATGAGGAGCCACCATAAAAAATATTGGTAGGAATCCATAATCCTCCTGATTTTACATTGCATACAACAATTTTGAATTTATGGAGGGAAATAAAAAGAAGAGAGGAAGAATGGAAAAAGGAAAAATGGAAATTGAAGGAGGAAATTCAAAAGGGGGATGAAGAGATTGAGGATAAGAATGCAAAAATTGCCACCCTAAAACAGAGGGTGGATGATATGGCAACTTTGGCACCACAGATTTTGGAATGTAGGACCCCTCCAAGGGTCTATGCTCTACTCCTAAAAGAGAAATATCTCTCTTTTAAACTGTCAAGGATTGCCTCAGGTTTGAATCCTTCTATTGACACCCCCATTGAATTCTTCAATGCTTATAGGATTGCCTCGCCTAAAATGAAGAATTTTCTATGTGAATCTTATTTGCATAATTATGTTGTAATAAAAGATAATTCTCAATGCAAACACCTTCTAAATTTGTGAAGACGTTAATTTCCCATCATACCACTAGCAAAGAGACTATCAACAAAACCATAGCATAAGAATATTCACCTTAGTAGAATGCAAAGTCTCCCACACAGTATGCCACACACAAAACAACACTAAAATACAAATTTGGACTCTGTCAGAGATATATTTTTGCTCACAACAAAAGGCGTCTCAAGATCCAGGATATAGTTGTCTAAATGAGTCAAGATAGCATGGTTAAGAGATTAGAGTCATATCAGATCTTGTGGTGAATTCCGGACTCAAATACTTGATGAGCGTAGTTTTTGGTCCAATTTTAGGTACAAACTATAGTTTATTTGCTAGTAGATGTCATGAACTTTGATGGTTAAATGTTGGTATTTTCATAATGTTTCCCTCAAACCATTGACATTCGATATTATCTTATATTTGTAAGCTTTAATGACATTTAGCATATTTTGTGGATTATCTATATTGATTTTGCATGTGGTTAATGAATGTTCCTTATAGTGGTTATAGATGTGTAGTTATTATGTGTACTGACTTTTCCATGCAGATTTAATGTGTTAAGTTGAGGAAGACACCGCCAGCTAGGCAGGCACCATCACATCCAGCCAAGGAATCATTCCAAGTCAAAGGTAGCTGACAACAGAAGATTCTTCATGCAACTGAATGTAACCGCCTTGTAGTGGAATTTAATGATTGAGCATGCATGGGTGTTACTGTTGTGTTGGATATGCATTTGGACTTACATGTCTGACTAGATTCCATGCATGTGTAATCACCATCGCTCCACTTTCTCTATTTTCCCTAAATGGAATCCTCCCAGTCATGGAGTTGACTCCCTTATTTAGCTATAGTATAAATAATGATCTGATGCTCCTTCTTCAAAAGGTTGCACAATTTGATATTGTACTTTCACTCTCCAATTTTTAGTAATACAAATACATTACTCTTTTGTATGCATGATTTATAGTGAATAAAATAAAGTTTTGAGTTCGAGCATCTGAGTTTTCATTAGTTTTAGAGGATACTTATCCAAGGGGGACCACTTGGTGACTAATATGTCTTCTTAGTTTAGCATTAGTTTAGTTTTACTTATTGTTTGGTACTTAGTTAGAAATCTGGCACCGACTGTTCCTGTAGCCACTAGAATTCTATTATGTGACTGTTCCTACAACAAAAGCAAATTGGGTAGCTTCTTGTTTGTTGCTTAAATTTTCATTCTTGTTATGCATTCCAACTTAGCATAGTTGTTGATTTATTTTATGTATTTTTCTCCTTCCCTTTCAAGCAATTTACTTTTAGTATTGTGTGTTTTTTATTTGTAGAATGCAATGACTTCTTTGAGTTCCTAGTGCCACATACTGTGTTGACCCATTTCAAGTTCACATCCCTGGGTTGAAAAGTTAAATGCACCTTCATGATGATTGAAATGGTTATTCAGGTTAGATGTCCAATCTCTGAATCATGGCTATAAAGGCTTAGTTATTAAGATCATTGTAGGAGGCCACCACTACCAACACATTGATCCATGACAAAATGATATTACTGACAGAGAAAAACTTTCGGTAAACCAAGCAAACTTCCCATAGATTTATCACCATGTTGAAATCTATGACAACATAGGAACAATCAACATAGACCATCCATACTTCATGTTCATGTTGCAAGGCTTCCAACAATCTCACCCTTTGGAATTGATGGCAACATGCATGACAAAAACATTTTCCAGCAACTGAAACTAAATATTTTGAATACTCCCCCTATCAAAATTGTTCTTCACAAAATAAATTGTTTCTTCTATCTTTCTATCTCTTCATCTCTTTATCTCTCCCCATCTCTTTATATCTCCCCCTTTCACATCAATGACAAAGGAATGGGAACCGATAAATATGTATATATGCATCAAAGTGTAACCAAAAAACTATGAACAAAGAATTAAATTAACCTAAAGAAGAACCTCTAAGACTCTCTAGGATAGCCTTCCATGACATTTTACCTTCTTCCCATGAACCTTTTTCATTTACAAGAGTTTTGTAAAACAGATTGATCTTAGTTAAGGAATCTATACCATCTACTAAAGTATTGGGACTAAGATTAATCTTTGATAATTCACCAATATAGCCAAGGACACTAGAAACAGGAGTATGTATGAGTTTAATCATGTCTTTGAGTGCCACAAACTTCATGATAACATCTATTCTTTGATCCCGTAGAGAAAATAATTTCTCCTAAAGTTGAACAATGTAGGACCAACTCTGATTATCTTTATCTTCTGCTAACCTATATGTGTCTGCCTAAGTGCTCATCTAGGATTCACTTATCCTTATCTCATTCTTTATATCTAGTGTATTGTCAGACCAATCTAGGAAAAAAGAAGTAGTGCATGTGCCTCTTCTTTACAACCTTGTACACTCTCCAATTCCTTCATCACTCAATGTGTGCATTTGCACATTTTCCCTTGATATCTTCCAAATTTTCTTCGTCGGACCTAATTCTAGCAGACCCTTCAAGTCCATAGATATAAACCTTTAAAGAATCAATCATGCCATGGAGATTCTCCACAACAAAAAATAGATGAATCAAAATTAGCACCAGAAATAACCTTATGTAATTCTTCCAAGTCTCGCTGAATATTTATTCTTTCATGCTCATGTTCAAGCTCACTTCCTTCTGCAACTTCTTACTTAACAACACTCTTCCTTTTCTTCCCTATTCCAGTCAAGCTACTGGAGGTACCTTCTACATTCTTAGGGCTTTCCAAAATAATTTTAGCATAATTATCAACTTCAACCTTTGACACCTCATAATTCAATTCAGATATCCAAACTAACCTTGATTCAACTGCTTCCATGAGACAAAAATCTATAGACACAAGAAAATTTATGCTTTTGGAGTACCTTTCAAAAAAACTTACTAGAATCCTAAACCTTATGTTCATCCACATTCGAAATGTTCCAAAGAATGCAACAAGGAAAAAATCTTGTGCATTTGAACTACCAAGATTTATCATGAAGTTCCTGATTTGATAGGCAATAGGCTCTAAATTTGACCATTCTATTCTCCCTATTACTGGTAATTCTTTCAAAAAGTAAAAGAGTAAACAAACAACCAAATTTCCATACCAGAATGTATTCTTCTTACTCTTCTTAATCTCCTTTAAATTCTTATTACTGGATCAACAATTTATCTCAAATCAGTCTCTTTCCCTTCAAGATTCACACCGGTAACCTCAATTATTTCTTTCTCATCCATAGTCTTTAGTTTGGGAAATGGTTTGTAGGAACAAAAACCAATTACATCTCTAATAGCTTCTCTAGAAATCAAATGTTTCTCATTAATCCACAAAGATTCATCATGAATTCTACTCAACACTATTCAAATGTACTTCTTCTCAAATTCAAACAATGGAACTTTCCTCCAAACATCCAACTTTTTATCAACTAACACTCTGTAGGCATCAATGCTCTCTTTCAATTCACTTTCCCAAAGTACGCTCAATTCAACTGATGACATCTTTTCTATCTTACTATAAAAAAATGCATAGATATCTTCTATGGGACACACTCTCAGAGGGATGCGAGAGAATGCACCAATATACTCTTTCGACACATTCCCCAAATATCTTCTCAAATTGATTTACACTTTATCCACACTATTCACAACCTTTGAATTATCCATAGCAATAAAAATTAAACATTGTGCAAACAAGAATACCTTTGAAAATGCCAACAAGAAATGTATGGATATCCTGCTTCTGGAGCTCACTTTGAATCCATCTAATATCTTATTCAAACCCTAAAAATCTGAATTTCCTTCTAAACTTCCTTTGCATGCTTCTCCGAAAATACATAAGCCTTTAAAATTCTCTGAATTTATTCCTTCCATTCTAAATGATTTTGCAATAAATTCTTCAACTTATAGGTAGATTACCTTGAAGATTATGTGCACCTCCATTCTTTCAAATTCTACAGATTTTATCCTTCACACATGTGACTAAAAACTTTCTCAATTTCCTTACCATATTGAATATACTTCTATCATGATATGACACAAGTACCGATGAGGGGGTTCATTAGATTTTCTGATAAATGCTCCCCCCTAGCCACTACTTTGTTTAGAAATTGATGGGAGTATCTACACTAGAGGTGGGCACAAATAAGACTAATGATTCTTTTCTCCAAATCATTTTCATTTTCTTTCTTACTTCTTCTAGATCAATGATTTGATCATTCTTCTTCCTTCTACTATTATTAACAGGGTGTTCCAAATTGTTATGCTTCTTTCCATTTTCCTTTTTGTTCAACATACCAGCTTTGTATCCATTCTTCTTGATCTTAGAACACTTCTCAGATAAAGAATCATTCATTTTGCATTTCTTTGCCTTATGACCAAATTTCTTGCAAGAATAACAAACACCATTGAAAGATAAATACCTTTTAGCATCATGTCATTTGATAGGAGTTTTTCCAAAATTTCTCCTTAGATCCTTGATTTGTCTATCTTTGTACTAAGTCTTATTACCAATAGATTGCTTCACTTTAGAACTCTAACCTTCCTCAAACCCTAAACCACTCTTATTCATTTATGTTCTTTGAGAGGTAATCAATCTATCAAGCATTGTCATGCTTATCTTGAATTTATCTTCAAAACTTCTTTCCTTTTCCAGATCAGATCTCAAATTTTTTGCTTCTAATTCAAGCTTTGCGCATTCATCCATCTTCCTTTTAATTTCAATTTCCTGACACTCTTCAATTATTTTCTTCTCATCCAACTGTTGTAGCAGGCTAGAGATATTTTTTTCTCCTTCAACCAATAGATCACATGCTTTGAAATTTTTACTTTGCATCTTTTCAATATACTCATTTTCTTTTATCAACTTGTCCTTCAGATCTTCCATTTCTTCTGAATATTTGGTAGAGACTTCTTTCGTAGGAAAAAATTCTTATACTCAAATTCTAGGATCTCCCTCAAGCTATTAGGCTTCTTCCGAGGAACCAAGCTCTAATACCAATTGTTGAACATCTGAAATACTAAGAGGGGGGTGAATCAGTATTCCATAAAACCATAATAAAATCCACTTAAACATTATCACAATTTTGATTGAATTATCAAGACAGAACATAGAAACAAGTTAATGCAACCATACACAAGAACACTAGGATTTTTATGTGGAAACCCCAAAATGGGAAAAAACGTGGTGAGGGTTAACTCAAAATATATTATCTCCAGATACAAAATATTACGAGGCCCACCACCACGACTCACTGTCCTTAAAAGGCTCACAACTTGAGTACAAAATATGGCTCACTACCAAGATACAATGATCGTGGCTCACTGCCAAAAGATTGAACTCGTAGAATACACCTTCAATGTCCAGGGTTCAGTTCCACTGAAGCTCAAAATAAGAAGTACTACCTCTCACAATAATAGCTCAACAAAATTGCATTGATCACAATTGATAAAGCATTTAGGCTTTGATCTTCTTTCAAATTTCTTCCACTCTCGCACACCCACTTCTCATACTCATCTATATGTCTCTCTTTTTCTTTCTCCTACTCATCTCTTTTTCATTACTCAAAACATATTTATATATACAAGTATATCTTAATCATCAATTAGGTTGGCACCATATAAGGTTTAAATATTTAATCCACATAGTGCATTATACCAAGTTGGCTATCATCAATAAAACATAATTAGTTTTCATAATATATTGCATACGCTGAGTCAGCCAAGACTAGAATATAATTCTCCAAACCAACAAATAATTCTTAATGCAAACACCTTCTGAATCTAAGAACACATTAATTTTCCATCATACTACCAATAAAGAGACTATCAACAAACCACAGTATAAGAATATTCACCATAGTAGAATGTGGAGTCTCCCACACAGTATGCCACACATAAAACAACAGTAAAATACAAATTTGGACTCTGTCAGAGATAACTTTCTACTCACAACAAAAGACGTTTGAAGATCTAGGATATAGCTATCTGAATGAGTCAAGATAGTATGGATAATAGATTAGAGTTGTATCAAATCTTGTGGTGAATTTCATATGCAAATACCAACACACTGATCCATCACAAAAGGGTATTACCAATAGAGACCAACTTCTAGTAAACCAAGTAGACTTCCTATAGAGTTATATTGCTTAACACAAAAACAAAGGCTTTTCCTTGTAAAACCCTCAGTAACACTATTTTTTAGTACCCCTCACCTCAATTTGGCCAGTTTTCTCCTCCAAATCCTCCATGTATACTCCAACCTTCAACTTTCAACGTGCAAACTAGAAACTCGTCATGTTTTCACCCTTCTTTCTCCAAACCAAAAATGTACACGTCAATCTGCCTCCAATTTTCCCACACCAAAAAAATGCTCTGAAAGTGAAACTTCAGTGACACATTAGGGGACCCAATTTTATCAATCGACAGGAAGTGGGAAAACTAACTTGATAGCACCGTTAACTCCTACCTACCATTTCCCAGATGTTTGGTCCCGTCCGCCAATTTCGTCACTTTTATCCCCTGTCTAGTTGGCCCCTCACTACATCATCTCATCATGTTATGTATGTTTCCATGTATTTTATTATGTATGTTTTTATGTATGTTTTTATGTATGTTTTTATGTATGGTTTTATGTGTTTTTGTATGTACATGGGTTTGTCTTTTCAGCATAAGCGTCTACACAATTAACAACACATTGTGTTGCTAAACCTCCAAAATGGGAAACAAGGAAAACTCATATTTGTAAAGAGGCTTCTACATTGCAATAGACATTGTGGTTACAGAACAACAATTCCATTACAAAATTTTGGAAGCAAAATGGCCATTTATGTGTTATTATGGCCTTTCCTTTGTAGTTTGTATGGCATATTATACTAGGTAAAAACAATTACAATAACAATGTTCCTTATTCACAACCTTATGAAACCCAACTATGCAACAATGCTTCACAACTAAATAAAGGTACATGATTTAAAAGGAGAAACACTCTAATGTAAAATAAAAAATATTATGTTCTTTTCCAAATATATTTGATTTAATTACTAAGGATCCAAAGGTTCCTCTTCTATTTTGGGAGATAAATGATACCAATGTAGTGTTGCAGAAATCATCCTAAAATTAACACAAATAAATTATGAAAAGAATAATTAAAATGATGCAATATCAACCTTCACTAATGCTTTAAGCATTTCCCGTGCAACACTCACACTTCAATGAGGAAACATGATTGATGTAAAATTGTGGGATATAATACACACAATAATGTAACATTTATTTTATTTAAATTAAACTACAAATTGTTTGCATTCCCCACACTAAGCATCTCATCTATATATAAATTAGAACTTCTAAATGCAAAATAAATTTTGGAAATTTAACTGTTTAGTACACTTGAAATTCAAGCTATGACAACTAGAATCAC
>VDFB02111073.1:0-24508 GCA_007258455.2 Sequoia sempervirens
ACAAAGTTGAAGGTGACACGACCTTATCAAAGGGCAGCAGCTGTGTGGATTCAATGCAGGACTGAAAGGCCTTCAAAGTGCTTAGCCTATGATAATACTCCCAAATGACATCCTTAAAATTTTAAATCATCCAGAGGTGGTGGTGAACTTGTTTGAGGTATCCAAGAAGTGAGCCAAGATTATTCTATGCAGGAAATTCTTTTACCTTCAGGTCACATTGGGTGAAAATAAACTTTGTGAAGTTTGAAATCAAGACAGAAGCCTTCTCAAAACTTTACAGGTCAAAAAGGCTGAGCACTGGATTGAAAGCTTCAACATCTTCAAGCAGCACCATCAATCATTCTTGGGAGCTGGAGGCAGACATATTATGTCTGTTGTCCCACACACCTGTGGCAGTTCAAAGGATATAAATTAAAATAAATTATGAAGTGTCTTAGGTAAGACATGATCCATGGACTCTTTGCTCATTCACCAACCAGTAGCAGCTTCCTTTAGTGCTTTGTGGTGACGGCAGTTCATCGGTGATTTATCATCTAGTGGCAATCACTTGGTAGCTTACAATTAGCAGCCTTTCCCAGTGGTCAGATTCTTGTTGCAGTCAACAAGTGGTAAAGGGCCACTACTAAATTAATTTTGAAGGCAAGTCGTAAATGTAAAATTTATCGAATTATTAATGTAAATGATAAGTATCATATCAAAATAAAGTCAAAAAATTTACTATCCCAAGATCATATTTTTGCTTTGCATTAAAATGTCACCAGTTACAATGAAATACAAATTGAAGGAGAAACCATATCACATGAACAGCAAAGTCAAAGTAGTTCATAATACCATTATTGGGCATCTTATACAAGAAGCTGGTTTTCTAGGAGTGTCAGAATTTCAGATGAGCACAGTTATTAGTGACTCCATTCACCATCAGTTGATGAAAGTTGGTGAGAAGACACCATTTCATGGCATGAAGAAACTAGAATCTGGCTCTCCAGTGATCCAGGTCAAGAGCATGATGGCATGTTTATATTCTTCTTTGAATTTGTCACATCTAGACAGCTCAATCTTAGACTAGTTCTTCTGCATTGTGACCCAGGTTTTGTTGATGAACCAACAATTATTGTCAATCTTGGCATTGAATGTGTGTGCTAAGTCTTCTAGGCTAAAATCAATTTTAAATTTTAATTCTTGATCATGCATGTTTTGGGATGGTAATACTCTGTGCATTACAAAACCATGTTTGGAGACACAATGGTACTTAAAAAAATCCAATTGTGGCAATTAACCCAAATGCAATGAGAGGATCTTAGGCTTTTCTTTCCAACATCTCCTTTAACCAATTTCTCATATCAACATGCCTGAAGTTGGTATCGTGAACTTCTTCAACTTCGTTAGTCATGTGATGTAGTTTCTTCAATTTGTATTCAATGTGACCAGTGGTAGTGATGATGCAGAGCAGCAAGATGATCCCAAGATAACAAAATTTGACTTTGCTTATGGCCCATGGGTTTATTTTGGCACTTATCATTTACACCAATAATTCAATAAATTTCATATTTGCAGCATGCCTTCAAAATTAATTTACTAGTGCTCCTCTACCACTTGTTGACAGCAACAAGAATCTGGCCACTGTGAAAGGTCATCAATAGTTAATAAATTACCAAGTGATCACCGCCAAACAATAAATCACCAATGAACTATGGAACAAGTCTTACTTCAGACATTTTATGTATCAATGAAGGATTATTTTAAACTATATGTTTTGAACTGCTCGAGGAATGTGGGACTATAGTGCATAATACCTTTTCCTCTTCCTCCAACTACCTTCTTCTGCCACCACCCAAGAATGATCAATGGTGCTGCTTGGAGAGGTGTTGGCTAACAGATTTGTCTTCTCAAATAAATAAATGCAATGACTCGATTATGCCCAGAAATGAAGACAAATATGTAACAAACAGTTGGGTAAGTTGTTAATCAACTTCCCTCTGAATTTTTTGACAAGGTACAGCTCCCTCTTATGATCAAAATTTTAATTTTCAAATTTAAAAAACGGGATATACTTTTAACCAAAAAGTAGGGAAGGAAAACTAACATTTATGCATAGCCATGACATAAATGCTATGTTACCGGTTCGGGGGTCTGCACTGGCCGATACTCGTCCGGTCCAGCCCGGGTCCGAGGTCCGGGTCCGGTCCAGCCTGGGTCCGGACAGGGTCTGGCCCTGACAGACCCAAGGAGGATCCGCTTCGAACCTTATGTCCTAAGATTTTAATCATGGACTTCAAATGTGATTTAAATATGTTCCTTTAAATTTCGACTCTTGTCTAAATTACATGGATCTATTTATTTCATATTTTCCAAGTCGACGCTCGCTTGCTCTAGACCAACGAATCTCATTCCATCCGTAAGTTTGAGACGTGCAGAGGATTTTGTTTGGACAGGTTTGTGAAAATTCGTAGAACTTTTTTCTTTTGGGTTTATATTTCATTTGTTCGTGGTTGCAATCGGCTGATTTCAATAACATTAAACCGACTTAAATTGAATATGCTTGCAATTCTCTCATCTAAATTCCGAAGGTTGCTTGAGGCTTCGAGGCTTCATTGTCTGAAAATAATAAATTCACTACCCAACTTTTAGGGTGCTGATATTTATTTATTTATTAATATTAACATTTTAGTTTAAATATTTTATTTGAAATATATAATCATTAATATATTTAGTTTTTTTTAAATATATTAATGAATATTAATATGCTATAATTATAGTCACATTAATATTAATATTTAAATATTTTATTTAAAATATATAATTATTAATATATTTAATGTATATAATTTTTTTATCTATATTATTGAATATTAATATGTTATAATTCTAGTCACATTAATATTAATATTTAAATATTTTATTTAAAATATATAATTATTAATATATTTAAAATATTAATTTTTTTAAATGTATTAATGAATATTAATATGTTATAATTATAGTCATATTAATATTACAAAAAAACCTTATATATGTAATTTTTATATGTTTTTGTATGAACGAACAAAACCCCAAAAAAAATTGACCGAACCCACAAACGGAACCATCGAACCCAGACCGGAACCTGAACCCGTAACTTAGCATAAATGCAATCATCACATGAAATATAAAAGGATCTTGAATAGTTCTACACCAAAATAATGAATATCACCAATAGTCCAACACAAAGACTGAAACACAAGTGGTAGGTAGATAACTTCAAATTTTAAATTCCACCATATTCTAGAAAGAAAATGAATGTCACACAAATAGATATCACATTTACAAAGAAAGGCAATATCTAGGTATTTACTTAAATTCACAGATTCAAAAATAAATATCAAAGCATCGCATTCAATCTCACATGCACGTAGACAAGTGAATTCTTTCAAGAACAGGTTGAAGCTTTCAATCCACCACTCAACCTTTTGGATCTCTCAAGTTTTACGAAGCCCTTTGTCTTGATTGCAAACTTCCCAAAGATGCATTTTCACCTAGTGCAGCTTAAAGGTCAATGAATTTGCTAGATACAACAAACTTGATTCATTTCTTGGAGACCTCAAACATGTTCACTGCCACCTCTAGACGACCTAAGCACATCATTCAAGAGTATTATCATAGGCCAAGCACTTTGAAAACCTTTTGCTCCCACATTGAATCCACACAATTCCTACCCTTTGAGAAGGTTTTGTCACCCTCAACTTTGTATCTCAACGCTTTTCGAATACTTTGAATCCATTTGAGTCTCTTGAGATAGTGCCTACACCTCCATGCATTCTTTGATGCACAAAAACAAATGACTTTTGGGAACTCAAACTATGTATGAGAACTTAGCTTTGTCTATTTCTTCGACTATAATGTCCCCATTTTCAGGTTCTCCAGCAGTGCAGTTGTCGCTGACTTTTTGGGTTCATATCAACATATTCTAGTGAGCTTTTGTGGGTTTTTTTGGGGTTTTTCTAGGTCCTTTCCAGCAGAATGGCTATTTTTAGCAATGGCTATTTTTAGTAAGTTCTAGTTGGGCTCCGATTTGGTTGGATTGGGAGATTGGACTCACTATTTTTAGTAAATGCTATTTTTATTACCTGGTCTGGCCTCTACTCTTTCAATCAGTACAATGCTTTCCTGTTATGGTCTTGGTGAGCTCTAATGGTGGATGGATTAATATTTGATTATTATTACTTAAGTTCTATAATGTTGCTTTATAACTTAAGTGATGGGGGGTCGTGAGTTCATGAAGTATACTCCTTAGCCTAGTAAAGTGGCATTTTTAAAAAAGGGCCAGTGTTTCTCCTTGTGTGGCACCTAAAAGGAAGGTTATTTATCATTTTTTAAGGCTAATGTTATGCCTCATAAGGTGGGACACCTAGTTGGGACTTAAATGTTAATTTTAAAAAAAAATGAAAACTAGAATTTTGAAGGCAAAAAGTTGAACACCCCTCTTGGGGTAAATTCATGTCATTTCATAAAGTGAAATATTCAAATTCAATTTCAGGTTGCCCTAATTCTTCCATCACTTTATAAATATGAGTTTGAGCTCTCATTTGGTCATGAATGATTTGACAACTTAAGGAGATGCTGCTGGAATGAGCTCAAAAAGTTCTTCTTTGCTGGTGGAGGATGAAAACCCTCTTCTCGGTTGTTGGTTTCAGTGGTGAAATATCCACCCTAGCTGTTTGGAGTGATTCTACCTCAGGAATCACCATTGCTTTTCAGGGGTTTGATCTTTCTAGGGTTTCTAATATGAAATTATATGAAGTTTTTTGAAGTTCCTTTTTGGAATTGGTTAATATTAGTTTCAGTGGTTTGGGTGATTTTGGGTTTGAAGGAGATGAAGATTTTTAGGGATTTTTGAAGAGTAAATTTTGATGTGACTGCTAATACAGATAGCAATGATATTTGGGTGTTTCAGAGTTTCTTTCTGCTGGTAGTTCTATCGGTGATTCTAGGTGATGCCCTAGCTGGCTGTACCCATTATATTATGCAAGAATATTAATGATTTGGAGGCTGCTGGGCAAAGCTGGGAGTGTATAAGTTCATTGTCACCAATCATGGGGTGTCTTTGATGATGTTGGAGGTTGTTACCAGAGGTTTCCCTTGTTGTTTGGCTTGTAACAGTGAATCATCAGACTTGCCATTTCTCAGATTTACATATCAGACCTGTACCAGCAATTAAATTGGGTATATCAGACCCACATTGCTCATTATTGACTTCAAGTCTGAGTGCTAGGTATGACTGGGAGGTGCATAACAGTCCTGTAGCTGTCCCTTATGCATTTTGGAGGGTATTGAACATTGTTGGGAAGTTGTATCACTGCTAGGACCTTTGGGGTGACTTCTTACATGAGGTTGGAGAGTGTTTGAGGGTAATCAAGCCACTTGTACTGCTGCAAGAGGGTGTATCAGACCTGTTCCTACCTAATAATCATTCCCCAAATTGATTTCTTGTGCTTCCAAGGAGTTGGGTGTGCATTGGAGTTGTTTTCCATAGTGTTGGGTTTGCTTATGGTCCCTTTGGAGAGTGTTGAATGGGAGATTGAAGCTTGCTGGGTGATTTCCTTTGCTGACCCAAGTGTAACAGCGTACCTGCAGCAAATATCCTCGTCCCCATTTTGAAGGTATTTCATGTGGGGTTTCCTATTTATGTTCATTTCATGTATTGGTGTCTCAATGTGAATGACTATTCACTCAGAACTTGTAACAACAGTTGTATGAACATTGAAAATTAGAGCAGACCTTTATGACAGTTGAATACCTTCTTTTGCATATTCATGTTGTGATTTCCATTGGGCAAAAAATTTAAAAAAATTCAGGCGGTATTATTACATTAACTATTATTTCTATTTGCTTGATTTGTGATTACCTATACCTCAGTCATTGTTGGTTTCTACATGCAATAACTTCTTTGAATGACTTGTTTAGTAATGGTATATTCCTTCACTACTCCCTGGAAGTTCATGATATCATTCCAACAAAACTTGAATATGGCAGTCCTACACATGAACAGCTACAAAATTTTCCTTCCCAATGGTTATGATATTTTTTCATTCCTGCACATGCACTATATACTCTATTGAATAAGTACTATTGTAGCTTGGGGCTTTGTAGCAAGATAATCAAGTGTCATTCAAGCTCTTGTTCACTTGCTCACCAATATTCTCTACAAGAATCTCTCTCCTATTGTGCAATAGTGGGAAACACAAGTAATAGGCAACCTTATCCTTATAAGAGCAAAGTTTGTATATCACTCCATGCTCCTCTAGTAGTATTGTAACTACAAGCAACTTCAATCTCATCTAAGAAAAAACACTAGGGAGGATTTGTCTAGTTGAATGCATGAGTGATTGGCACGTTTCTATTTGATATAATGATCTGTAACTCCCTACAAGTAATGCAACCACTTCAGTGTTCCCAAGTGGTAGTTTGAACTGGAGCAGGTTATGGCAACTAGGGTTTAGGGCTAAATTTATTTATTTCCACCTCCACTTCAAAAAACACAAATACTTGCATAGTAGCAATATCCAAGAAAAACCCATGATTAACTATGAGTACCCAAAGCCCAACAATCTTCCTTTGTCAATTCTGACCCACATGCCTAGTTCATTTAAAAACTAATCAATAGTGGCTCAAAGCCATGTCAAACTTTGAAACAACCATGTGCAAACCAAAAATCACAATCTAAACTCAAGTAATTGTAAATACCACAATTTCTTCCTAGTTTTTCAATTGTCATGAAATAACAATTGCATTTTTTTGTGATTTTATGAGTTTTTTAGCGCCTTTTAATCTGCCAAGTTTTTCCCATTTTAAACCCATGTAATTGAATTTGATGTGTACTTTTAATTTGTCAAGCAATGATCATGTAAATATAATGCTATTCTAAGTATTTCTCTATCTTCCACGGAGTCTCAGTATGGGGAGAATGAGGATAGGTTTTAAGGACAAGGGGACAAGGGGCCTAGATTTGAGGATGGCAATGAGATGGCAATGCAAATATATATAGTACATAAAAAAATATAGTTATAAAAAAAGTACTAGGAATAACATATAAAACTTTGAAATACCCAAACATATTGCACTAAGCAATGAAAAGATTGAATATCAATATATTTATATTATATTCAAAATGATGATTACATTCAAAATTCAAATACAATTAGCTAATGGCCCAATGTCTCATATCATCATTCATCCCCAAAGTCCACGCCAAACTCATCACTCAAACTATTGGACTCTCCTTGTACATAAGCATAATGCGGTCAATGAAACACAAGGCACTATGTATAGCTACACGCTTCTTCGCCCTCCTAGAGATAAGTCGATTCCCTTAATAGAGTGGATGAAACTACAAGTAGACCAATAACAACATAAACACTAAAAACCTAGGTTAGCAAATGATAGGCTAGAGTGATTGTCAAAGAATTAGGCGTATGCATGGTCCACCATAGAATTGAATCCTCCTATGCCATAGTCTCCTGGGAGTGGCAAATTTTGTCCACTCGATACAAATGATGCTAGCATGTATAGAAATATACATCTTTTGAGTTCAATGCATAGGCAGCCACATGCAAGGGAGTACTAAGCTTCTCCCATTAGTGATGAATGCTTGACTGAATATATTCATAGTAGAACTCTAATGTGGGTCTTTCTCTTGTACAATGGCCTTCATTTGGCCAAACATATTGTCAATGCACTCATACACAACTCTCCAAAGATAGGTGCACTTGCATCCCCACATCTAATAACTCTAAAGACTAAACTAATGATGGCAACAATGTATCTCCCATCAGCCCAAAAAGTGCCACTCTTCAAAACCTCCTTCACCCTCCTCCCTTGCTTTGAATTAGAATCAGGCCACTAATTCCACTCTACTATCATGACCATTAGTTTCAATGCCTCTTGCAACTCAAGCATCTTCTCCAAGAGAATGAAGTATGATGCTTATCTAGACTCTACAAATTTCAAAAACACCTTCTTAGAGAAGGTTCTGAAGAGTGCATGTGAAGTATGGTGGTTGCAAATAAACATTTACATGTCTCTAGCATCATCAACCACCTTTTTGATCCTTTTGATTTTTCCCATATCCTTGAGTGCATTATTCATGGCATGCACACAAGGAGTCTACCAAATATGCTTGTAGGCTACTGCAATCACTTTCCTTGCAACTTGCATACATATGTTGCATCTATCACTACTTGCACCACATTCTCTATCCCAACCTCCTCAATAGCATCTCGAAGGATTTGGAACTAAAAATTAGCATCCTTGCGATGCCTTGAACAATCAATAGCCCTCAGGAAGTAAGGGCCCTCTATACATGTGACCATAATGTTGATAAGTGAACAAGGGTTGATATCCATCCACCCATCCATGATTATGCTACATCCACTAGTAACCTAGGTAGCCCTCATTTTCTCCATTAGAATATTAATCTTTGAATAGTTCTTACCCAAGATTGTTGTCCTCAATTTTGTCTCCCCTAATGGCACATATGATGGTCTTGCTCTTATTATTTTTTCCATAGCCTCCTTATAATAATGAAAATGAGCATTAATCTTGGAATAGCTCTTATCCAAGATTGTTGTCCTCAATTTTGTCTCCCCTAATAGCAAATTTGATGGTCCTATTCATATTATTTTTGCCACAGTCTCCTTGTAATAAGGAGAGCCAGCCATGTGAAATGTTATGTCATTGGCAAAGAAGAATTGAAATTTGTTTCAAAGGTGGGATGCAAGGTGGAACAACTAGTTGAAATCAATGATGTATCATGCTCATCCACCCCACCCAAAGGGCGATTTTTGCGAAACAATAATTTTCATGATTCTTAATCGTTAAATCAACATATTAAAACATTCGATCATACAATGATAATTAAGTAGACATTAAAATAATTGACATCTGAAATCAAACTAGTCTATCTCTTAGAGTGCACTCCAATTTCCACTAACCACATACTAAATACATTGGGGATTATAGCCCTATTTCCTCTCTAAACTATCAGCTTAAACTTTCATACTACAAACACAAAACAACTTACTATTTGATGGGTTTTGTTGCCCTATTCCTCTACACACTATCAGCTTGAAATTTCAAAGTATAACAAGATTGCAAACTAAGTAACCCTCCAGAAGCTCCAATTACTCATTCACCCTTAACAGCACCATCATATTCAAAATACTCCAAGTGTAGGTGGATTGGAATGGTTCAATTTACTCACATGCTTGATCATGATGTCAAAAGTAGAGTGTTGGGACTCAGCAAGAACCAGCCACTCTTAATAGCACCATTGCATAAAAAAAATTGCAGGTGTAGGTGGATTGGCATTATTCAAATTACTCTCGAGCTTGATTGTGAAACTAAAACCATAGTGTCAAGATTCAAAAGTACTTGACAAGTTATGAGCCAACCATGCCTACCAAAAATATTTAGGAAAGAACCAAAAAATAAAGAAAAACCCAAAGTTTCTCCAATTTTCGAGAATGGGGGGATGAGTTTTGACGACAACAAAAAAAATGAATTTTAGGGATGGTAGGGTGATGATGGGAGGGAAGGGGAGCTATTAACATGATATATAAAATTAATATTTAATTTTAAATTAAAAATACATCAAAAACGCCTAAAAATTGTAAACAAACCAAAAGAAGGTGAAATTCCAAAATTAAGTACAATTCACTAATTTCAAGAGCAATCCCAAGAAAGTGTTTTGGAAAAGGATCAAAGTTTGGAGTTTTGGAAGCTAGAGAAGCCTCCTTCTAGGCATTTCTTGATGCCTAATAACCAAAGGGTTGAAGCAAATGTCAATTCCATGTCTTCAAGTGTTGGAGATTGAAATACTTGGCTGAAATTTTTTCAAAGTCATCAAGTTGAGAAGGGCACTTTCTTCTTAGTACAACTAGTATGGCCTCTCAGACCTCTAGAGCTAATGCCATCACTTCAAGTGAATTGCACTTGAGCAATTCTCAAACCTATGAATCCCTCTCACAAAGAGTGGAGTTCATTCTTTATGGATCCACTAGATAATAATATCAAGGCTAAAACCTCAAAACTTAAGAACAGTGTTCATTGGAAAATATGTTGGGTTCTGGGCTACCCTTGGATTATAGGAGGAATGAGTTCAAGATCAATGGGGAGCTAATTTCTCTATTAGTACTCTCCCCAAAGGCTTTTTCTAGGTAGTGTGCCCTAATAAGGAGCCCAAATTTTCCATCTTGAAAGGAGCACCTTAGATCTAGGGCAATGCTAACTTGCCTTCATAGGAATGATAGCCTAATTTTGATCCCACTCTTTGTAAATTAGGGAAAACAAGAGTTTCAATTAGGGTGTATTACTTGCCTTAAGAATATTGTTCTTCTTTGACTCTTAATAAGATTGGCATCTTCATAGGCAATTCTCTGAGTCTCGATGACAATGTTAAAGAGGGGTATTTGTGTTCTTGTGAAAGGATTTGTATTAGTATGGACTTTTCCAAATCCATTCCTAAGTTCATCAATTTTGTCACAAAGTAAGGGATTTGGAAACAAAAAGTGTAAATGGAAGGTTATTTCCCAAGATGTTTTGGCATTTGAAGAGTTGTCAGTAAAAAAACAACTTTCCAAAAAAGATTTGGAGGGAGAAAATTTGGGTAGTGCATCCTCAAGTCCTTGCTCCTAAGGAAGTGACTGAGAAAAGGGAAAGGGAGGATCCAATAACTTCCTCTTCTCACATTGGAATCAAGGACACCCCCTCTCAATTCAATAAAGGCACTCATGTGATGGAAAATTAGAACCCCTTGATTCCATCCAACAAATTCCCTAGATCAATGTTTCATTCTACATAGTTCATTGTCAAGGAGTCACAACAATTAGCCTCAATTCTTAAAGTAAAATTAATTTGGATGACGTAGAGAAAAATGTTGATGTCCTTTCAAAAGAAGAATCTATGGACAATTCCCCTTGTAGAGAATGGGAAAGAAAGCTAGGAGGACCTAGGGAAGAGCAAGAGCTTTTCTCTAAGGAGGTGATTGTGTCATTCAAGATCAACATGTTGCAATTGATTGATTCGATGTTCAATTTATTTTGCATTGTTGTTGAATGTTTCCCCTTTTTAGCTTCTTAGATGGGGATTAGTTTGTTGTGGTCATTAGATAGTCTAGTGTTTAGCTTTTTATTTCAAATATAGATGTACTAGAGCTTGTTATGAGCCTAGTCAAGGCAAGGATTTGAACATTTTTATCAAATATTGTTACAAAGGAAGAGGGACCCACTTCACTCACATGTCAAAAACATAATTCATTGATTCCATAATCTATCTAATAGACCAATAATCAAACATGATATGGAAAATGATTTATATTGAGAGATGGCACAAAAAATGTCGCATCATACATAGCACATAGGCACATTGAGCAACAAGCTCAAAATTTAGAGACATCATCCAATTGGTATCTTCAAATATGCTTTATCTTCCTCTATTTTCCTCTTCTATCTCGATGAATGCAAAAGAGTAATGGGTATGTCCTTTCAAAAAAATTGGGTTTAGGGTTTTTATTTATTTTAGAAATTTTCAAGTTTTTGCTATTTTTATGCATTTGATGTGGGTTAACCCCTAAAGTTTTGACGATGGCCAAGGGACAGACAAAGGATGCTAGGAAGTCTGAAAAAGACCAAAAGAGGGTGCTGTCCACATTCATTCCTCTTTTTAGGGGATATCTCCCTCAAAATTTTCAAAAAAGGGGGAGAGGAGGTGACATTCCCTAAAAATCCACAAGTTCCGGATATTAATTACATCTAAGGGATGCATCCCCATGGAACACTAAAAAACCATAAAAAAGTTCCTAAATACCTTAATTCTCCGCAAGGTTATAAAAGAACCCGTACCTTCAAAACAAAATTAAAATAACACTAAACCTCATTGGCGAGACCCCTAAATACCCTAATTATCCATTTAAGATCACTAAAAACCCATTGACAGAATTCCCTATATACCCATGGAACACCAAAAGCCCACATAAAAATCATTGATAGAATTCCCTAGATACCCTAATTGTCCACTTAAGGGCCTTGAAAAAACCCGTACCAGAGGAAATAAACATAACATGCCACAAATATACCCGATTGTCAATTTAAGCTCGTTTAAAAATCCAAACTTGGGAAAGCCAGCACTGAATCTCACAGAAATTCATTGATAAAAACCATAAATAGCCTGAAGTTCATTAAGGCCGTGTAAACCCATACCGATAAAAGTAATGCAGTGTCCAGAGCCTGAGGATCCTTGAAGGTAACGAAGGCCACTTGAGAATGCTCACCATCACTGCCATAAACCACAAAAAGAATAAAAAAGACAATTTTCAAAATACAGTAAAACCTTAAAAAACACCGACGGCAAGAATTTGAAAACAAAGAAGTGGTAAAAAGGAAGAAAAATAAAAGTTACCTTTGCAGCTGGATATGATCTATGTCTCCGGAGAAGGAGAAGAAATCCTGGATGTCCCGTTTGGTTGCCCTGATTGACACATTGGAGACTCTCACAGTATTTGTCTGCAATAATATTGATAACATAACAGAGAATAAAAAACTTTTAAAAATCTATTAATTAAGCATAGATCTGAACCATTTTTCTACCAAAATCTTTTATTGAAAAAATGGGTTTACCGTCATTTCAGCAGAAAACTGAAATCAAATGAATTTGGCGCTGCGCAGGCGTATTTTTAGAAGGGATCTTTGATTCTTTGTGAATGTGTATATTCTTCGCGAAGTCAAGCCAACGCCCAATTGATTGCAAATAAGAAAATTAGAGGTTGATTATGCCGAAGTACTTTTTATATTGACAAGATTTTATTTTATTTTTTAATTTCCGAAATGTTTTCTTCTGCTCGTGGCCTCCGCGTAATACGAATGCAAAACTTCTGGTCGAAGGTATTGTTAACTACTAGTAAATGGGCCTACACGATGATACTTTTTGTGGTGATTGTGAAATTTTATTAGAGATAAATTTGGTACTTTGTGGAAATGGTATTTAGTATTATAGTAATTGTATTTGTTGGTCATAAGTTATATGTGAAATATCAAATAATAGTTTGAAACAAGTGATGCAAGCGTCGAGTTCCTGCCGACAGGTAAAAGTCATGTAGCTTAGAGATAGGAAAAGTTTCTAGATAGCAAATAGGAATATAAATGTATTGAAAGTAGCTAGAAAAGTTATAAGTTATTTTTAGAAGCGCACAAATGCATGGAATTTTTTAGGGTTCATGGGAAACATGGTCCATAAGGACATGTGAACAAATAGCATGTGTGGATGGATACAAGGAGTTTTTTTTTTTATGGGTACCATGTATACGTGGAGTTTTTTTTAGCAATGAATCTTGATTTTTTTGTGTGTATGTATACATTTGTGAGAAGGTGATTCTTTAAGATCTTAATTAGGAAGCAGAATGCATTATTAATTTCATTGAATGCAAACAATCAGAAGATTTTAGAATGCAGAGACATTAATGCATACATGCATCCATGCAGATAATGCAGGAATTGAAGCATAGTTATAAAGAGCCATAAAGCAAGAGACTCAGTTTACATTTACAGTATTAAATGAAAGGGAACTAGAGAAATAAAGTGTTTATGACTAGGTCAATGTTTTATATTTTTATTTCTTGTTAGGAAACCTTTTGATTGAAAAGTTCATTAGTCATTTTAAATAGAACTAAGTTCTAATGTAGAGATATTTCTAAGGAATATGGAGAAACAAAGTTTACCATATTCCTTTTTTTTTTTGCTTGTATGTCCATCTGTAAACAAAATTATGTTTAGTGAACTGTTGCAGAGCACATGCTATGTTAATTAATACAATTGAGTTATTTTAGTTTATCATATGACAATATGCAGGTGCTAATAGAAACAATAGTGTTAGGTGGAAGATTGATAGGGATAGCTCATTTGAGTATAAACTTTTTGTAAGATTAATGAATGTTTTTTGTAATGTAGTAAAAATATTAGTATTATACAAAGCTATTGATTTTATTATAAATAAGATTTAAATCTTGTCTATGTAATATCTTATTTTTAATATACCAAAACTACACCATGCTTTAGATGAATTCCATATTAAAGTACTTTAAAATAGTGTTGGTGCAATCCTACACACCAGAACTTTAATATTTTGCAACAATAAGCCACTTCATTTGGTAATGGTAATTTGGATCATAGGTATCAACACTATAGACTATTCTAAACTTTACTACTATGTATAGATACCAAATTTTGTTGATAAGGATGTAGGAGTTCAATAGGACCCTTGTGTTTAAGTGTCAAAGTACAAGTAGAATCTCTTCACATTGTAACATAGGTCTCAAAATGCAATAAAAAACTATCTTTAATTTTAACATTAATTATCAAAGACAAGATAATAAACCGTCCTAACAATTTATTCAATGAATACATCATACAACAACATATGTCTCAAATCATACATAATAATAAAAAAACAATCTATATAAAATTTTGGGTTTGTGTATCAAATTCGCACTTAACAACATAGTGGACATGGTTGTTTGGTTCTAAAACTTTGTTTTCTAGTCTCCCCACTAAAATTTTCATGTTTGTGCTTTCATTTAACATATTGGTGTTGATAAAAATCACTAATAAAATATAGATAAATAATCATTAATTTGATCACATCTTAAAATACATAATCTAGGTATCGATAATATTTTGTGAGGATTTAGTCAACATGATTGAGCACCTCGCACATAAAATTACAAAACCTAGTTTATAAAATAAGTTATTTCAATAGTAAAATATTATTATTTTTTACACTTGTTTTATTTTGCTTTTAGTTTCCCCATTTTCACAACTAAACTCAATTTGAATTAAAATAAAGAGCACATTAGCAAAAAATATAAAGTGAAAATCATATGTGTTCTTCAAATCACCATATAATCATACATTAATTTTCAATTTAATCATAACCTTATCCCATTTTTGACATATAAAGCAACAAAACTAGGGCGTTGGCCCAATTCCAAAGAGTCCAGAGGCTAAAAACCAAGTCCAAAGATCATAAGCAACACAATAACAATGCTTATCTTGTTATTAAGCTTCAATAGAATCATATACATGAAAACCATATTTATTGCGCCAATGTATTTTTTATTTTTATTTTGAAATTTTGCAATTTTAGATATCACATTTTTGTTATGAGTGGATTACAACATGATGAGTTAAATCAAAATTCGTATATTGCATCTAAACATTAAATTATTATAACAATGTACAGTAAAATAATGTTACAGTGTTTGTAACAATGCTTGAAGCATTTAAGTAGACATGGATACATGTAGACATTTATCAATGTGCACAGAATGCACAGGAGGGTGAAAAGCATCCCTGGCACCTAAGCAAGCCTGAAAGCGTGATGAGACTGAAATTGCATATGTAGTATTAAATAAAAGAAAAGAAGAGAAATAAACTAGTTAGTATGAATGCATATATGAAAGGAAAACATTAAAATATGGACCCATGTAAAGACATATGCATGCACAGATGTGTAGATGTGTCCATTTAACTTGGTATGCTAAGAGGCATCTATATATGCCTGCGTCCATAAAGTTAGAAATGTCAGAAACAATTTGCAGTTTAAACAAGAACTAGAAAAACATTATTGACTGAAACAAAGCAGCAATACATTAGTGTTTGTGGAACAAGTGTATAAAGTATATCTAATAATGCATTTGGTTGGATGGATACAAGTAGAGATTTGTGAAATCTGAATATACATTATAGCCTTGGAGGAATGGTCATATGTGCTTTTAGGAATTTGTAACAAATAGGATTTAGAAAAGACATTTTGAAAATAACTCTTGAATACAATTGTATTTTAACAGTGAGACTCAATTTGCATTTACTGTATTAAATGAAAGAAAGCAAGGAAGATTAACTATTTATTAGCAATACATATATCGAAGAAATGCATAAACGTATGGATGAAGACAAACATGAATGCATCCATCTATGTGCACAAAGGTAGAGAATGTCAAAAACAAATAGCATTTGAAAGATATAAAAAGAACATTTATGATTGAAACAAAAGAATAATACATTATTGTTTTTTGACGAAGTGTATTAAGGATATATAAATAGGATATAGAAGAAAACATTTTCAAAGGAAGTTTAGAGTACAAATCTATGTTGTCATAGTTATTTTCAAAGCCCTCAGTGTTTAATTGCATAACCTTAATATTTTTTTCAATTTTCAAAGCCCTCAGTGTTTAATTGCATAATCTTGATATTTTGTTCATCTTTTTCATTGTTTGGTATGGTGTGAATTTTATTGTGATGGATGAGGGTATATTTGAGGTGTAGAGAGATAAAGAAATGTGAGTGTGAAAAAGAAGAATGAGTTATGGAAGTGGAAGAAAGGGAGCGAGTCGAGAGAAGGGTGATATGGAAATAGGGTGTATGAATAAGTTATGAAAAGTATTTGACATGGGAGTCAAGGTTATGGGATGGTGGATATGAGAATCAATGGGAATGTAGATGGTATGAATTTATTGTTTGCAAGTTATATGCTTACAATTAAATTCAAGAAATGAAAATTTGAATGAGAGAGCTGGATTTAGTGAAAAAAGGAACACAACACATTGGTATGATGCAACAGAATCAAATAACTGGATTTTAAAATGTATTTGATTTGAGAGAAAAGGACGTGGAAGGGTGGAAATGGAAATGAATGGAATTAATAGGGTATGAAGTGATTATTTCTTACAAGGGGTGGAAGAATGTCTAATTTGGTATTGGTTATGCTTTTAAAAATCATCATAGGGCTGAGCCTGTCAATATAAACAAAAAAGGAAGACCCATGTTGCATTTCTGACTCTCCCTCGTACTGAACAAGGTACTGAGGTCCTTGAGCTTCCTCGAAATGCGACAATAGAAGACAAAGTGGAAGTTCTTATGCATATACTATGGAAAAAATAAATATGGAAGATCATAAAAAAGATAACATGTAAATGCTGGTGCAGTGGAGAACATTAAATACATGGAGGAAAAAATACGTAGAGCTATTGAGATATATATGCATGGATGCATCAGTTGACACATGTATACATAGAAAACAGAATTACATGGAGAGATGGAGATATGAACACATGTATACATGGATGTATGCATATTTGGATATAGGTGCAAATGCATATGTTTCATGGAAGGATGTATTCATATGCATATGCAAATATGGATGAAGGCATATATGCATGTATGCATGTACAGACAATATGCATGAATATATGATGGCCATGGGTTACCAGGATACATTACATGTGTGCATGTTTACATTTGCAATAACAAATTTCCTTTACGATCTTATCCAAGAAGCAAAAAGTGTATTATTATTTTGTTTGAAGTATTGAATGCCAAAAATCTTAAACATTTGTTGCAATGCTTGAGGCATCTTTCTATACATGGATGCATGTATACATGTATCCATGTGCAGACAATGCAAAGAAGAGTGAAAGGCACACATGACATGTGAATGAGAAATTTGAATGGAAAACACTAAAATCAAGTAAAAATACAAATTTGTGAAAGCATAGTGATGCTCAAGTAGCATTTATGCATGGATGGATGTATAGTTGTGTCCATGTAATTCAGTACACAAAGAACAATTTTTAGATGCACGTGTGCTTAAAGCGATAGATTCTAGGAACAATTTGCATTTGAAACATATACAATATTGTTTTTAGAACAATTGTATAAAGAATGCCTAATGATGCATAGGAATACATGGAAACATGTAAATATTTGTTAAATCTGATTACACATAATATGGTTGAAGAAACTGTTATACGTGCTTTTAGGGATCTGTAATAAACAAGGTTTAGAAAAGACATTATGAAAATAACTCTTGAATACAGTTGTATGTTATGAGTGTTATTTTTAAAGCCCTCAGTGTTTATTTGCATAACCTTGATATTTTCTTCATCTTTTTCATTGTTTGGTATGGTGTGAATTTTGTTGTGATGGATGAGGGTATATTTGAGGTGTAGATAGATAAAGAAATGTGAGTGTAAAAAAGAAGAATGAGTTATGGAAGTGGAAGAAAGGGAGTGAATTGAGAGAAGGGTGAGATGCAAATAGGGTGTATGAATAAGTTATGAAAAGTATTTGAGATGGGAGGCAAGGATATGGGATGGTGGATATGAGGATGAATGGGAATGTAAATGGTATGAATTTATCGTTTGGAAGTTGTATGCTTACAATTAAATTCAAGAAATGAAAATTTCAATGAGAGAGGTGGATTTTGTGAAAAAAGGAATGCAACACATTGGTATGATTGAAGACAAGCAAATAACTAGATTTGAGAAAAAAGGACGTGCAAGGGTGGAAATGGAAATGAATGGAATCAATAGGGTATGAAGTGATTATTTCTTGCAACAAGGGGTGGAAGAATGTCTAGTTTGGTATTGGTTATGCTTTTAAAAATCATCATAGGGCTGAGTCCGTCAATATAAACATAGAAAAAAGACCCATGTTGCATTTCTCACTCTCTCTCATACTGAACAAGGTATTGAGATCCTTGAGCTTCCTCGAAATGCAACAATAGAAGACAAAGTGGAAGTTCTTATGCATATACTATGGAAAAAATAAATATGGAAGACCATAAAAAAAGAGAACATGTAAATGTTGATGCAGTGGAGAACATTGAATACATGGAGACAGAAATATGAAGAGCAATTCACAGATATATGCATGGATGCATCAATAAACACATGTATACATAGAAAACAGAACTACGTGGAGAGATGGAGATATGAACACATGTATACATGAATGTATGCATATTTGGATATAGGTGCAAATGCATATTTTACATGGAAGGATGTATTCATATGCATATGCAAATATGGATGAAGTCATATATGCATATATGCACATATGGACAATATGCATGAATGTATGTCAACATATAATTTTTTATTTTGTTATATTGGAAAACTAGTACTATTTTGATAAATCAACATTGGGAAATTAGCATTTAGTTGTTTCTATTTATCATAATAGCTTTATAAACTATTGTTGGTATTGAAAATCAATAAAATGCAATCATATAGTTTGATTAAATAAATTTAAGCAAAGGCAGAGTCTAGAAGACTAGCGAGTAGAGATACATAATCCATGATTGCAAATTAAATGCATTCAAATATCAGGAAAATGCGAACACATGGAGGGGTCAAAATAATTGAAGCAAGTGCATTAAATGCCATGTAACTGGTGGGGAAGGAACTGGAATTGCTTGATGGCCATGGGTTACTAGGATACTTTGGCCATTAGGGGCCATTTGGCTAAAGACAAAGACAGATACATGGATGCATGAGTCCATACATGCATATATACATGTATCCATGCAAAATATTGATAGATACATATATAGATGTATGTGTGTATGCAATTCATAGGTTCATATATGCATAAATCAATGTATACATGCACCCATAGATACAGTCATACATATATAGACAAATGCATGTAGAGATATGGCAAGATATGCATGAATCGATATATGCATGGCTGCATCTATGGATACATAGATACATAAAGAAATGGAGAAAAAAGACACATTTATATATGCATAGTTTGATTAAAACTAGTGGCTGAAGGTACATAGTTCATTCAAACAAAATTAATGCATTGAATGGCATCTGACCAAAGGGGAGACTGTTTGAATTGCTAAGCAGTCTTTGAATATATAACAATTAAAAGAGATAAGTATAAGTATCGTTGGGGACATTCCACATTTTGACCTTTCAATCAAAGTCAATTAACAAAGCAGTAGTCAGACCTAAAGAAACTTGAATGACTATGAGGATAGAAACTGTACATTTTAAATGAAAGTCAGGTTTTGCATTGTTACAATGTATTTGTATACTTTGATTATAAAATCATAGTTTAGATTATTTTAAGTGTTATGCATTTGAATCTTTTCTTGAAATACGAAGGATTCATCTGAGTCTTGGAGGCAATGCACAGCTGTCCTATAAAGAGAGCTTTGGAACCAATGAGCTGTCATATATACATGTGTGCATGAGTCCATAGATGCATATATACATGTATCCATGCAAGCTATTGATAAATGCATATATACATGCATGTGTGTATGCAATTCATAGGTGCATATATACATAAATCGAGGTATACATGTACCCATAGATACAGTCATACATATATAGACAGATGCATAAAGAGATGACAAGATATATGCACAAACCGATATATGCATGAATGCACTTATGGAAACATAGATACATTATGAAATGAAGAAAAAGACACATTTATATGTGCATTTATTTTGAGAGTTTGATTCTGAATCCATATGCATACTGTGATTAAAACTAGTGGCTGAAAGTACACAATTTATTGATACAAAATTAGTGCATTGAATTGCATGTGACTAAAGTAGAGACTGTTTGGATTGCTAATTAGTCTTTGAATATATAACAATTAAAAGAGCTAAATAAGTATAATTATCCTTGGGAACATTTCACAATTTGACTTTTCAATGAGAATGAATTAACAAACTAGCAGTCAGACCTAAAGAAGGTTCAAGGACTATGCTAATAGAAAACCATATTTTGGACAATGGCTAGACAATCTGTTGAAATAGCTTTTAAAACTTTGAAGCAAATGCATTTTTCGTTCTGTTTATTTTCATTGTACATGTTAAATGGAAGTTGGGTTTCGGATTGCTGCAATGCATTTGGATACTTTGATTATAAAATCATAGTTTAGATCATTTTTAGTGTTATCCAATTGAATCTTTTCTTGAAATACCAAAGATTCATCTGACTCTTGGAGGCAATGCACAACTGTGCTATAAAGAGAGCTTTGAAACGAATGAGCAAGTGAGGCACAATTTTTTTTTGGTCACATTGCCAATCTCACTGTGTGCTTTAAACCTCCAAAGCAAGAGAAAACTGAGGGAGAAAAGTATTTATTGCTTCAGGTAACTGGTTGCTGGTTTTGGATACTGTAATTATTGTCCTCATAGGCACACATGCAAAGTATGGAACGATATTGAAAGCAAGTGAACTCTCTAATAATCCCATGAAACATAGTCTCTGTATGCATCCATGTATACAAGATTACATGTATATATGTGTACATGTAATTATGTATATTTTTTTGTATAGTTTGAATTTGGAGAGCTATTTTATATATTGGAAAATTAGCATTTATCTATTTTTCTATTCATCCGAGTAGCTTTGTAAATCATTTTTGTTTTTACAAATTCGGGAAAATGCGAATGCATAAATTGATTAAATAAATTTAAGCAAAGGCATAGTTTAAAAATTGGTGGCTAGAGGTACGTAATGCATGAATGCAGATTAAATGCATTAAAATATTAGGAAACTGCGAGCACAAAAATTGATTAATTAAAATTAAGCAAAGGCATAGTTTATCAAGGTGGCAGGTAGACGTACGCAATGCATGATTACTGCAAAGTGGTCTCATAAAGAGAAGTTTGGAACGAAAATTATGTTAACATGTGTGGTAATGACAGTTTTTCCCTTGAACCTTGTTATATATTCAAGGAGTAACTAGAAATGCAAACAGTGTTCCTTTTAGTCAAATGCCATTCAATGCATTGAGCTTGCATCAGTGGATTATGTACCTTCAGCCACTAGTTTGAATCAAAGTATGCATATGGATTCAGAATGAAAAGCTCTTTTCTGTGAACGTATTTTTAATTTGCCTATGCATTTGCCCAGAATGCTTTTAATCGGTAGCATTGGCCAATCACATTTTGCTGTTGAACATATTGCTTATTTTTTTTGTACAGTTTGCATGTGAAGAGCTATTTTATATATTGCAAAAATAGCATATATCTATTTTTCTATTTGACTGAGTAGCTTTATAAATCATTTTTGTTTTAACAAATCGGGAAAATGCGAATGCATAAATTGATTAAATAAATTTAAGCAAAGGCATAGTTTGAAAGTTGTTGGCTAGAGGTACATAATCCATGAATACAGATTAAATGCATTAAAATATCAGGAAAATGTAAGCGTAATGCATGAATGCAAATTAAATGCATTAAATGACATCTGGCTGGAGGTGAGCGCGCTGGAGTGGCTTGGTGAACATGTATGGACAGAACACTTTGGTCATTTAATATAGAGTTAAGTTACTTGCTATGCATTTCTATTACTTTGTGTGTGTTGTTTTTGTGTTTTGTAAGCCTGTGCTATAAAAACCTAGATTTTGCAATTGCTTTGAGCTTTTTTGCTATCATGAAAGCATACAGGAAAGAGGAATTTTGTGACCTGTTATAGTTAATGTCCTCCTAGGAACATATGCAAAATATGGAAACATATAGAATTTGGCATGAACAATGTTAGAGGAATCACATGAACAATAGAACTATTCAACACTGAACTCTATGCTTGTAATAATTATTGGAAAAGCTGTAAATGCCATAGATGAAACAATATGAATAAAATTCTAGTTTCTGGTTTTCTTGAAATGCAATGAAAAAACTGCTATAAAGCCATAAGACAAGGTTGTGTAACATATTGCCATTCCTGTATCTAATTTCTTTGGACACAAATGCTTAACACAGTTGATTGCAATAGTAACGTGTCTACGAAAGTGGGACAATAGAGATCATAACTCAGTAGTTTTTAGTGTGAGTATATATGTATCCTGACACATATAAGCTTGATCTGGCATTCATGAATACAACTACTATGTATAGTGAAATGGCTAATTAGTATTACTATATGCAATATCCATATAACATAATAAATTGGTACAAGGCTAGAGTGGCAGATCCATAAGTATATGGACGCATGTATACGCAGTTGCATACAGGAATACGTAGAAGCTTAAATGAATACATGGACGCATGAATATGTGCATATGTGCACATGGACATAGAGGCATACATACATGTAAATATGCATATATGCAGCGTAAGCAACATATGGATTTGTGTATACAGGAGTGTACGCCATACATTAGAATGCATGATGGAAAAGCGACTATAAAGTACAATGCATTAAAGCAGGCACAAGACTTGGTTACAGTAATAGCATAAAAATGATAAAATCTAAACGAAAATAACCATTTATTGTCTCAAGTAACTTGTTAATGGGTCTACAGTCTGTAATCATAACTACTTCTACCTGGTCACCATAAATTCTTGGAAACGTAAGAATCACAAAGCAAATATTGGAGAAGCTAGGAAGGACAGAATGCAAAATGGAACATTTAAACTATATAGTTTGAATGGCATTATGCATCGAGGGATGATAATTATTGAACATATATGTCAGATGTACATAGAGAACCATTGTCTTGGTAGGTGCAAAAACAAAATTAGAGTTTTAGATGTCCATATTCTAAAAGACTTTAACATAGTAACCTATAGAAGTGTCTAAATGTATAATAGCAATAGAGTATTTTAAAACCAAAATTGTCTTTAACATGTGAGACCTAGTGAAATGTCTTGGAGCGTGGAAAGGCAAAAAAGTAAAAGTCTGAACAATGTAAATCTGTGCTCCTCTATTCCTAGTTTCTTGGAGCATGGATAGGCAAAAAAGTAAAAGTCTGAACAATGTAAATCTCTGCTCCTCTATTCCTAGTTTCCTGTAAAGGCAACAAAATGCTATGTATTAGAAACATAGTTTGTATGGATAGTGATTTGAGGTACTCGTTCAAAACAAAGAAAGTGTACATATGAATGACTTTATTACCTTCTGGTGATGTTCCCTGTCTATTTGTCAATGCAAATGGCTTCAACAATGGTATTGTTTTGGTCAAGGCTAAAATGTCCTTCAGCACTGAAGTCCTGTAGGATAAATATCACTACTGACTTGTCCTTGATATAGTCTTCATAGTTGAGCCTTTGCAGTGTGGGCAATAGATGGTGCATGGTGGCCTGGTCAATTGAAGACTGAATTGTTTGATTGTCATAAGTTGTTATGGTAGTTTTAAGTTGTAAACAAAATGTATAATTGACTTGCTGGTTGCACTGTTTACAGTGAGCAGTTTTCTCTTGGAGTGTGCCATAAGCAGTAAATTTGAATTTGCATTTTGGACAACATGCATGAAATGGATTGGAAAATGCATTTTCTACTTTTAGAGTACCAAAAACCTATAGAATATGGTTCAAAACTGTTAGAGGAGACAAAAAAAACAAGTTTGGATGCACTAGATTTATTTAAAAAGAAAGTTGTTACCTTGAAAGTTGAGTGTAGCAGGCTGTTGAGCTTTTCCAAGCTTCTTTTGTCATTCAAGGTACAAATGAATGTTGATCGACATGTATGAAATGCGTTCTTTTGGTTTGTTTTTCTCACAACATTCTTGAAAATCATTGTAGGTGTTTTATTTGTATGCAATTGGTCTTCGAGTGCAAAGTATTGTTGCTCATATGTTGACCGTAATAGCAACTGCAATTCAATGAGAGGATTAGATTTTGTTACGGAAATTGTTATAGAGGCCACTGTAGAACATTAAAAGCTTGA
>VDFB02111074.1:0-25230 GCA_007258455.2 Sequoia sempervirens
GACACATCTAATGTTATTGGCTCTTCTTTCTTCTTCCATATCTTTTTCATTTCTTGTAACCTCATTCTTTTCAATTGTCTTTACTGGTTCATTCTTCTTTACTGGATCAGATTGCTTTCCCCATTTACTTCTGCATACTCTTGGAATGTGTCCAAGTTTGTTGCAGTTGTAGCAAACAATATTTTTCTAATTTGTTTGACCTCCATTAACCCTTGATTTTCATTGATTAGCTTTGTGTCCAAACTTATTACAAGCATAGCAGTAGCCAACTAAAGATTGATTCATTCTACCTCCATTAAACCAATTCATCATCTGAGTTTTGCATTCACTAGCTCTATGTTCAACTTTGTTGCTTGCAAAACATTGTCGGGAGAAGGAACTAACATTCAGATTATTATACTTCTACACTCCATTGCCTTGTGACCAAATTTATTGCATGAAAAGAAAACACCATTGAAAGATGGATTCCTTTGAGCATTTGGCTTTCTGATAGGTGGTCTTATAGCAAATATTCTTGGATTTCTTGTCTATTTTTCTTTATCTTGAGTCTTTTGATTGTCCACTGTGTTTGGGGTCTACATAACCTTTGAGCTTTCACCTACTTCCATTCCCAAATCACCTTTTTCTTTAGTTGGTTTATGTCCTACAATTAACTCATCAAGCTTGGTGGAGCTTGTTTTGAACTTATCTTCATAGATTTTTTCTTTTTCCAAATCTAATTTCAAGTTTACCACTTCTTGTTCAAGCCTTGTGCATTCATCAGTCTTGCTTTTCACCACTCTATTTAGACAATCTTGAATTCTCTTATTTTCCTCCACTTGCACCTTCAATCTAATGATCTCTTCATTTTCTTTTTTTAATTGCTCACTTACTTCTCTATGTCTTTCTTTGAATTTCTCCAATTTCTCTTTCAATTTCCATATGCATTAATTTTCCTCCTCCAATGTGCTGTACCAAATCTTTTTTTTTCATTTTCAGCCTTGTCAAGATTTTTAAGGGTTGTCTGGAGTTTTTCTTTATCATCCATTTGTTCAATCTTCAAGATCTTCCTCAAGTTGTTAGGCTTCTTCGGAGGAACCAAGCTCTGATACCAATTGTTGAATACCCAAGGTACTGAGAGGGGGGTGAATCAATATCTTCTTAAACTTATTAAACAAAGCACCACCCCAAATATTCTAATGAATATAGCAGTAAGAATGAGCAAGAGGCATTAACACAACATACAAACACACAACACGCAGACACTAGGAATTTTTTATGTGGAAAACCCAAAAGGGAAAAAACAGGTAGGGGTATTTTCAATATATTTATAATTGGTTATAAGATATTACAAGGTGTTTCCACTACCTGGGACTAGCTATCAAAGGCTCCTTTGCCTACAAAGATAAGAATATAAAATGGGCACAATATAAGATTAGACTAATAAAGTTACACCTAACGGTATTTGGATTGAAACTCCTTTGATGCTTAGTAGCATTGACTTTACACACTTTAATCATCTTTGCATACTTGTCTTCTTTGTAGTCACACTTCACACCATCAATCTCAAAAAAATTCAATATATATATATATATATGACTCATCCGCAAGCATCAATTAGGTCGGCCTAATTAGATGCAACCCTTATTCATCAAACAGATTTACTATAGACTTCAAGCTTGTGGAAAACCTTTGCAAAAAAAAATCAAGAGTATAGCATGCTACAACATGTCGGCATGGACCTCAGATAAGTGAAAAATACATCTGCAACACAAAATCAATTCATTATAACATCAACTATTCATTAGGTCGGCCAGAGATATACCTAATAAAAAAATGCAACAATAGAGTAATGAAAACTCGCCATATGAGGACCTGTGCACATGAGATTCTAAACATATAAGCTTCTAACATCCAAGAACCATTTCTCAAAACCACAAGGATTGATATGCATCAGTGAAGGATTGTGGACCAAAATACTAGAGGACAAGAACTGCATACCAATTCAGATACCAGATCAAGCAAGAACTTAAACTTGTAGTTGTAACTCATATAACATGGTGACATCAATCACAACACAAAAGTTGCATAATGATATTTTCTTCTTCATTCTTCCAACAAAGGATACCTGCACTCGCTCCATTGTGAGTGTATGAACCATCAAAATATAGTGTCCATATATCTGATTCTAAGACTGTGAGAACTCCTTCATTAGGGGACTTTGCTACTAATGGATATGCATCTACTAGAGGAGCATCAACAAATTGATCTGCTATTGGTTTCCCTTTGATTTCCTTGCGGTCCACATATTCTATATCAAACTCACTAAGGAGCATAACCCACTTAGCCATGTAGCCTAATAATGAAGTTCTTGATAACAGGTATTTGAGCGGGTCAACTTTTGATATTAGTTTGATAGGATAACTAAGCATATAGTGATGCAACTTCTGTGAACTAAATCCAACAGCTAAGAAAGCCTTCTCCATGGGGGAGTAATTAAGCTCATAACCCACAAGTGTATGATTGATATAGTAGATGACACATTCTTTGAAAATATCATCATGTTTGGCGAGTAATGCCCCTAGTGCAACTAAAGTGACATAAATATATACCAATAGTGGCTTACCTGGAATATGAGGTATTAAGATCGACGGGTTGGATAGATACTCGTTGATCTTGTTGAAGCATTTTTGACACTAGGGATCCCATTTGAAAGTTATGTCTTTACACAAGAGGTGTGTAAATGACTAGAATTTATCAGCAAGTTGAGTGATGAAACACCCGATAGACTGTAATTTTCCTTGTAGGCTTCTCAATTTCTTGAGATTTCTAGGAGGTGGCATTTCCATTGTAGCTTTTACTTTGGCTAGATCAACTTTGATACCCCTTCTGGATACAATGAATCATAGTAGTTTTCCTGATGTCACACCAAATGTACACTTTTTTGGATTTAATCGCAACCTATTATGTTGTAACCACTCAAAGATATGTCTCAAAACCTTTAGTTGTTCTTCTCTTCTTTTTGACTTCCCCAATAGATCATCAATATAATCTTCCATGATAATATCAATGATATCATGAAAGATGACTATCATTGCACATTGATAGGTTTCCCCAATGTTCTTAAGACCAAAGGGAATGGCATAATAGAAAGTGCCCCAGGGGGTGGTGAAAGTAGTTTTGTGTTGGTTGTCAAGTGCAATTCTAATCTGACTATAGCTTGAGAAGCCATCCATGAGGGATTGCATGGTATGACCTGCTATGAGATCTACCAACATGTCAATCTTAGGAAGTGGGAAATCATCTTTCAGACAAGCTTTATTGAGATCCTAGAAGTCTGTATAGATTCTAATGTTCCCATTAGGTTTAGCCATAGGTACTATATTAGATATCCAAATGGAGTAATCAATAGGCCTAATGAAACCAACTACTAATAGTTTTTCCAGTTCTTTCTTAACAAGGCCACTTGTGGATGCATTTTATTGAGTTTTTTTTTAATTAGTTTTGCATCTAGATGGATTTCAAGATAGTGTTCAACCAATGAGGGATCCAATCCTAGCTATCTAAATAGGACCATGAAAAATTGATAATACCTTCTTTGAGTAGATTGACAATGATTGGATACTCTTCCTCAGACAATGAATTTTCCACATAGGTGATCTCGGGTTCTCCTTTTCTACCTAGATTGACTTCTTATGTTTCCTCAATTAGGATTGAAGACCGTTCAAATAAGTGAGCTCCAATAAGGGGAATGTTGGTGTTTTTTTTCCAGCTGAACCTTGAGATTCTCTAAAGGATAGCCAACCCTTATGGTTAAGAATCTTCAAGGCTAGTGGCCAACACAACAAGTAAAGGATTCTGAGGTCTTTACTCCTACACTTTAGGATCTATGGGACCTAGGAGGGTTTTCCTTATTATGTTCAAGTGAGGTATGTCCAGTTGGTAACACATTTATACATAGATTGATTCTTATTAATTGCAAATAAATGTAATTCACTAAAGATTTGGCAAACCTTTTGAGTGAATGATTATCTATTTGCTAGGAATCAGTGGTACTTCAAACCTATACTTTATAATTGAAATTTTTTTAATTGAATGTTTTTCTCATTTTAAATCCATGGCCAAGCATGCCAATAGCTCATTTTCATGAAATATTATCTATGAAATAGACCAGTGCTTCATCAATTGGGAAAATGGAGTCAAATATGCAAGAACCTGTAATATATAAGCTATTTAATTCATAAATTGGTGGACTATTTCCATAGTGCTTTTTAGTATGAAAACTCACAAAATCTAAAACATAACTTCTTACCAAATCCTATGCAATTTATTACTTGAATCTATAATCATCTTCAAGCATTTAATCAACTCTTTGAGTTAAAGAAAAAAACAGAGCCATACATTCAATCGAACAACTGAAGATAAACGAGAACACAATTGATATTTTCATTTATAACTTGTAAGAAAGATACATAGGTGAGTATTTATTTCTGAACTAATATTTTTCTCAATATCTATAGCTTCTATAAAAATAATTTAATACTATTGCAGACAAGACTCATACCCAAGACAATCTATTGTTCTATTCATTCATATTTTCTACAAAATGCCTTTTCTAAACTTAGCTTTTCACCTAGACCATGTTGAGACCTAAAATTCCGATGACTGTAATGAGCCCTGAAATCCCTTTTATAGAAAAAGGGAGCAACAAGCATCAAGCTCAATTACATTTATATTTCATTTCATTTCATTTCAAGATCATTTATACCAGAATTTGAGACGTTCCCCAGTTAGTTACATATAATCATTGCAGAATATGGAAGAGTAAAAGACCAAACTCCACATCCTTTGAATGAAGACCTGCCAGCCCCTCAAAAGGAAAAGTTTGTTATTGCAGTAGCATCAAATCACCTTTTCCTTGTTGACCAAAGAATATTCTCCATTCACAGCCCGAGAAAAAATTTGTATACGACATGGAAAAAGTATTCCTACCATCAAAGTAAGGAAGTATGGAACTTCTCCAACACACTAGCCCAAAATATTTCCACATCAGGACTAAAAACAAAAAACCACAAACATGCTAAAAAGGACAATCCTAATATAGTGGCTATGGTGTCATCAAAAATAAAAATGGGGTAGATACATCACTTGAATCATCAAAATCAAAGTGTGCTCACCAATGTCTTGTTCATGATGGAACTAGAGGAACCATCACTACTTCCTCATCAAAATCTTCAGAAGGTACCAAGGAAATTGGATAATGGCCACACTTCGGGTCAGTGTCACCTCCACTATCTAAAGGGCTATCAGAAACCTCAATGGGAGAATTAGGTCTCCCCAGGTAAGCCTTATGATATTTTCACCTTTTCTTTGCCTTGTTTTCATACTCAACCACCTCTTTCCCCTTAAACTTGACCAGTTCTTCTAAAATGGTTCGACTTCTCAGGTGGAAATTACTCCTTAAACCATATTTCTTGAATTTATTGTGTTCCCTTCTACCCTTTGGTGTTTTAGGATCTCCCTTTGTTTCAATTTCATCCATAAAAGAATTTTCCTTAGATTCAAGCAAACATAGTCTCTTGTACCTTCAGACAGGCTTAACAGACTCGTCTAACTTACTCATTTTCTTAATAACTAGAACAAGAAGATCTAGAAAACCCTCACCAATTTTTCTCTCAGACTTAATTTTCAATCTCTGAATGCAAATTTTGAATGAAAAAATATGGCCATTTTTCCTCATTATATCAAGCCATGCAAGCATGCCAACCATTAATACTCAAGAAAAGCTTATGCAGGTGAGCTGTCAATAGTCTGCTTTGATTTTTAAATCTCGGTCATTGATCAAATTTTAAGATAAATCAATAGATAGTTATCATCAATGTAATTAATCATGTCAAAGCTTAATTGCATGCTATTAGTTCCTTTTTCCTAATTAGAAAATCCCCAAGAAGATATGCATCCACTCTATATACACATTCAACCACATACTTAGCATTAATTAAAACTTGTTGTGCCATAGTTACCCACTCACACGTGGGAACTAATATACTTGCATTTTGTAATAGAAAGATAGCGAGGAGTGATCCTAATTCAATCTCAAAGTATCAGCTTGTATCCTACCTTGCTTTATTTTTACCTTCCCATATGTACCAGCATCTGATAGAATTTATGACTACAATACCAAACACGTGCCTAAAGAATAATCTCAAAAATGGTGTCATTTTTATCACAGTGCCATCTTGGCTAAATTTAGCAGCATTCCATCTCCACTAGAGTCCATCGAAGCCTTCAGAATATTTCCACGTGGTGGTTGCCCACGTGCCCACTAAGAAACATGAGACACAAGTGGTCCCTCCATAGGATGGCAGGGAGCGGTTAGGATTGACCCATGTCATTGGCCATCGACCGTCGATCTCTGTTCTTATGAAGCAATCATCGTCTCCAAATTCTAGTGGGTCTCTCCATGGGAAGACAAATGTCATCTCACCTGCCATCTCATGCGATTATTTGATTGAAGAAAGAAAATAGATGAGTTCCTAGGGAATGACCAAGATGTGGCCACATCATTCAACAACCACTTTTTATTTCCATCTGATACCATTCACCAATCACCAAGAGAGATCAGCCCCACCATGTAAAGGTTATACATGTACAATTCCCACTAGCCCATGTGATCACTTTACCTTAATGCATAAGATGGATGGGCATGCAAGGAATAGTCTTGATGAAAACACACCGCCTGACATGACACATGGAAACTACCCGCTAGCCCCTTCAAATTTTTTAATGAACAATAAAATGTAATGGGTGTGCAGGGAATGGTCAAGATTCATCTGCAATGATCGAACAATCATCTCAAAACTACAATCTGCGCATGCTGCAAATGTTAATTTTTAAAAGGGGGTCACTATTAGGCCAATGGGAACTTGACCCTTTAGGAAAGAAGACTTAAGACATAAGTTGTTCAATATGAAAATCAAGCCCGACCATGGGAAAATTTTAATGCTAAAAGCTTTAGGTGACCGATGAACCTAAACCCAAGGGCCAGTGAAAATAACAATTTCAATGGCATAAGAGACAACTTGAGTGATCAGATATTGGGGGGAAAAATTCAATGTAGAATTAGAAGGGCCAAGGGTTTTTGGACTCATAGGTCAATTGTGAGGGATTTTGGCAACACAAACCCTAAAACAGTGATGAGGAACATAACCCTAATCCGAAAACAAGGGTTCAAACCAAGTATGCAAACTTTAAAAAAATGCAATCCAAAGAATTTTGAGGGGTTCCATTAGTGGCTCCTATTGGGGACACATGCCTCTCATAGGCATGGTGAGAACCCAAAATTGTGGTTGAAGTAGACCAAGCACAGAGAAAAAAACTAGAATAACCAACATATATATAGTTTTTACATAGGCCACAAAGACCTAAATTGGGAGATATAGCCTCCATCCTGTCTGAAGCCTTCCCTTGAGGTGAAAATTTTAGTATGCACCTTGCAATCTAACCAGGCTTCAATTCTATTTGGTGGCACCAAGCCACTAAACCTAGGTTTGATACTTGCCCTTATCAAAGACCAATCTATTGAAAGAACTGATTTCCCTCCATCCCATTTTACCTCTGCTATACCATTGCAACAAGTATTACCCTCCTCTTACAAGTAGAAAAATGTGGTTACCCTTGAAATCTGCCTGATTACAAACATTTCCATTAACATTTTTCACAATTTTTTTGAGCATACCATTGCTTGTGTAAACTTTGTCACTCTATATTATAAAATCAAGCATAAATTGAAAATTTTCATCATCACATGACACATATTCATATTGAAAATAACATTCCTTTCTCTTCATTTTATTTTCATGCTCCATCAAAATACCTCCCAGCTGAACTGGAAACTGAAAGTATTCATACTCCTCCAAGTAGTTGGCATCATGATACTCATCCTTACCCACAACATCTATTTGAAATGTAAAACAGTAATATGTAATGACCTCAAGAAGCTCATTAATGTGTTGCTTTGTTTTCTCAAGACCACTATCTAACCCTTTATCAGATGCACCATTAGAATTCTCAAAAAGTGGATTATCTCTACACCAATAAGGATCATTATTTCTCATTTCTAGTGAGGATGGAGGCTCATCAAGCAAAGGGTTTTCCATTACATTCATTGCTTTCATCAAATGCTCACCCTCCTTAACATGAAGATCTAAATCTTCCATATCATCATTGTATTCAAAATCATCATAATCACTAGAAGAGCATACACATAGTTTTTCAACTTCATTCACATCCTCTATAGTTAACATTTCTAACTCACACTCTAAAAACTCTTCAAAGGAAGAAAGTTGTTCCTTCTCAAGCAAACATGTGTTTCCATCTTTATCATCATATTTCTCATTTACAACAAAGAATTTGATCTCTTCTTTATGAGGAAAATCATGACTAACAAAGGAATGACCATCTTCAATGCCATCATTATAATTATACCAAGGGGATTCATCAATACTGAAACTATGTTCAAAATTTTTAAACCAAATGTTTAGTCTTATGTCTTCCATAGGACTATAGTTATTGGAATCTTCAAAATAATTGAATCCACACATTTCATTTGCTTCACTGAGGCATTCATTTTCAACCTTGGTTCTTCTCTCTTCTTCTTCATGTGATATCTCATTTCTTAACTCATGTGGAGAGGCAAAATCATTACCATCACTAGTTGAAAACATGATAGTTTCCTGATGATCATCTCTAATATTTTCAAAAAGAGAAAAGTATTCACACACTTGCTCAAGCTCAACAGGCTTCAATTCCTTTGGCATAGCACTCAAAATTAGTTCATAAGATTCATAAAACAAATCAATGCATTTTGAATTTTTTAGGTATGTGACATTCAGGAATTATAGACAGAGTAGCCATAAATCTTGCATAGAGATCATATGATGATTCTCCTTAATGTCTTCTTATGCAAGAGAGGGCTTGAACAGAAACCATAGGATCACAAATTTATGTAACCTCTTGACCATTTGTTTGGGGCTGTATGTGATCCACATTATGGAATGATGTGCAAGCTAAAACAATAGGGGTGTAGGTGTTTGGACATTCATCTTTAATTTCTTCCTTACACCTTTCATCAACATTTGGTGTCTTAGGGAAGAAAACACTTGTATTCAAGTAACTCCTTTGCATTCCATATTTCTAGTTGTTTTCAATGTTCATGGCTATACCATAGGCATAATGCAAGGTTTTAGGATCCTTATCTCTCAATAAATAGCTAATATTACTATCAAAAGATCCCAAAACCATATTTCAAAGTCCACCTTGGTGACAATTTGTCTTAAGGATTTTGGTGAGTCTTAGAGTTTTTAGATGCTTTATTATTGTTTTTATTGGGAATAAGGTCTAAATAGACCAATCTTGTATGTATTTAGGGAATTTGTGGGCTAAGGTGGTCAAATGTGCAAAATGCACTCTTGTCTCAAACAATTGTAAATATTTCCATGAAGGAAAACTAATTAAAATATAAATGAGAATGCAAGAAAAGGGTCTAGAAGTCATATTAAGGGTAAAATAAAGGTTTCTAAGTGGTCTTGGATGTCTAGAACAACAAATTTGCATAATGAAGCTTATTAAGCAAACCATTGTTAATATTAGTACTTTTAGGCTTAATAAAGGTTTGGTGGTTGAAAGGTGGTTATAGGCGTTGAAGGAAGTTTGTCCTGATTTGAAAATGTATAAAGACATCATACAAGCCCGAATAAGGGTTTGATGAAATGATTTTGAGGAATTTGTGCTCTATTTTCAACGTTCAACTGTGAGTTTCCAAGCATTGTCCTAAGTTCTTGATCTCTTTTTCCCTATGTATGACCCAGTACAGACCCTCAATGATTTTAAATTTATAAATACTATGGTGGCATGTTTTAACATACAATTCCTTCTATTTTGAGGCCCTTTTGATTAACTTTGTGAAGGGAAAACTCCATTGTTTCTTGTTCTGCATGTATAGACCAGTAGGGTCTGAGTTTAATTTTAATTTAAATATGGAGCCTTTCCTCCTACTATGATGCCTTGTGATTTAGAGGAAAGGCCTGTACCATATTTTTTTAATTTTTCATGCTTTATTTAGTCATGGAAAGTTGTCTATAGGGCTGGGTGATGTTACCCTAGGCTAAAAAGTGAATTTTTGACATGAAAATGGAGGTCCTATATTATATTTTTGAGAACAGATGTTGCAATCAAGTTTGTGGTGATGTGGAAGGTCTGTACAGACCTAAACATAGATGTTTGATACCTTGGTTTAGATATTGAAGCCTAAAATTGTGAAGAAACAGAAAACCCTAGGGTTTTAGGTGTGTTTTAGAGGGTTTGCTGGAGCATCACCCTAGAGGTCTTGAATGTGAAAACAAATTGAGAAATTTGAAGTTATGGCACATAAATTTTGACTTTTTGATGTGATTTTGTGCAGGGGAGGTGCTTGTAAGATTGTTTTTTTTGTAAAATAGGGCTAATTCTAGTAGCCCTTCCTCAGGTCGGTTTGATGATTCTTCATGATGTTACAAAGAAACCTTGAATGTTTGGTTTGGGGATTGTATTGGGAGTTGAAAGGATGCTAGAATGATGTTGAGATGGTCTTTTAGCGACTTTCTCTAAAATTTAAGCTTATTTGTTAAGTCTTGGTATCAGTTGTTTCAATGCGAATGATTATGATTTCAAAAGTTGATTTGAGGCCTAATCAGATCTGAGTCTTCTCCACCTTGGTTTTGCATCATAGTGGTATCAGAGCATCAAGGAGTAGATTTTTTTTCATTTTTTAGGCTATGAAGAGAAAGGAAGAAGTGAAGAGTTTGATATTCAAAGATGCCTCCAAAGAATAAATATATGGCTAAAGAGATGAAGGAGATGAAAGAGAGACATGCAAGAGAAATCAAAGAGTTGGAAGAAAGAATCATAGCCTTGGAGACAAACAAAAGAAGGGATGTGTAAGAGAGTGAGTCAAATGAAGAGGAAGATGATGAGTTTGAAGACATGGAAGAAGAACTTGATCCAAAGGACCAAATAATTGCAAAGTTGGTGACGATAGTAAGGAATGACAAGCCTAAGGTAAAAATTGATGTTCCTAAATATGGTGGAAGTTTAAATGATGAAGAACTACTTTATTGGATTGCCGCATTAGATAATCATTTTGAATGTGATGAGGTTCCTGAGGAGCAGAGCGTAAGGATTGCAAAGACAAAGTTGCAAGGCCATGCTTTGGTATGGTGGGATTACTTTCAATCATAGAGGAGGAAGCAAGGAAAGTCTAAAATTACCTCATGGGACAAGATGATATCCAAACTCAAAGGTAAATTTTACCCAAGGATCATCAAGTTCAATTTGTTTAAGAAATTGCAAAGCTTAAGACAAAAGGAAATGGATATTAAGTCTAAGGTCTAGTCATCATGAGAATGAAGATGAAAAATTTGCAAGATATATGGGTGGTTTGAGGTTAAACATACAAGATAAATTGGTTTTGGGGTTACAGGACATAATAACCCGCCAAAATAACCCGACATAATAACTCGGTACAATAACCTGTGGACAAAATAACTAAGGGTCATAAATAACCCATGGTCAATAACCCATGGACAAAATATCCCCATAAGAATATAGAGAAAATAAAACAAAATTTATAAATTAAATGTATGTTGCTAAAAAAACTTTATTATTCAAATTTTCAATTAAAGTGTCAAATTATGAATGATGCCTCTTATATAATCTAAAATGTTATGGTTGTGATAACCATCAAGCAATATTTTTAGTCTTTCTTTGAGTTCACGGTATTTTTTCCTACTTGGTTGCCCAGTGTATCCAACCATATATTTCTCTATTCTATTCTCTTGGAGACTCTGTTCTTTTTTCACTGCTTTGATGAATTTCTAGACTAAGCTATGCGATGCTTGAAGTAATTCACTAAATACTTTGTGCCATCCCTCAATAGTATTATTGGTTATGGGAAGATCATCTTGGTTATGTGTCATTTCTTTCAATTTGTGTTTGACAGTGATCATCTCAGGTTTTGGAGCATGATTATGTTTTGTACTACTAATCACATCACCAGATTCTGTTGTGTCATAGTATAGCACTGACTTGAACATTTATTTGTAAAATATTCCACACAATGCCAAATCATTTTATTGATGCCTTGTCGATGAAACAAAAATGTTCAACCATCTACAATAAGTAAATTCTTGTTTTTTTGACTTGTTAAAAATTGAAGAGGCATTGTATATATTAAAAATTATGAAGAATGTGTTGGTTCCCTAAAAAGTATATTGATTTTTTGTACACTCTTTTAGAAAACCCTAGGAAAATTTAAAATAATGTTCAAAAAAATATATTACAAAATATCTTCTTTTATGAATTTGGATTTCTCCTCTTCTTATCACTCTACACACTCTTACTTCTTCTCCCAGGCTTCTTCCTTTCTTTACTTATCTTAATTCTACCACTTTATATATCTTCTTAATGCCTTTTCATTTATATCTTTTCATAATAACTATTAATCAACTTATTCCCATGAAATTTCCTTTATTTTATAATTATTTACCATTTTATAGGTTATTTAAGCATATTAAAGGCATTTTAAGGCTATTTTAGGGTATATAATGGATATATATGGTCTTAAAATGACCCAAATAGCCTTTATGTTGCCTCACAATCATATTTATAATTTATTTGATGTCATTTCTAGTTTACTAGCTTGATCTAAAATGACCATGGGTTATTTTGTCCATGGGTTATTTTGACCACGGGTTATTTTGTCCATGGGTTATTATGACCCTAGGTTATTTTGTCCTTGGGTTATTTTGGTCGGTTATTCTATCCGTGGTTATTTTTATTCGGGTTATTATGTCCCTCGACACCGGTTTTGGCTAACCCTAGGAATGTAGAGGAATGTTATCAAATGGATATTAGGGTGGAGGTGAAAATGAAGAGAAGGAAAGACAAAGCAGATAGGGGCAGAGGTAATGCATCAATCAAGAGGTAGAGGATCTATGCCTAATTCAAAGCCAAACAATGACAATCAAGAAGATGCCCTGAAAAGACAAGAGAAATCTGATTTCAAAGGTGGATGGAGAGGCACAAGAGGTAGATTAGGAGGAGGTAGAATTTCTAACAATGTGTTTTTAGGTAGATGTTACACTTGTTATGAATTTGGCCATCCATCCTTCAAATGTCCTAAGAAGATTGGTGCTTCATCAAGTGGAAGTAAAGGTGATAAAAGGGTTCAACTTGTGCAAGAGGATGAAGTGGAGAGCACTGGTTCATCAAGTCATCCTACAAACCCTGAGTTTGGAGAAGCTTTGATGTTGCACAAGCAACTTTTGAAGACTTCCAAAGAAGTGGAGCCAATGCATAGGAAGAGGTTATTCAAAACCACTTGCAAGAGTAAGGGAAAGGTATGCAAGGTTGCCCTTGATTCTGGTTGAACTGAAAATATGGTTTCATATGAAATGGTGAATAAGTTAAACTTGAAAAGGATTCCTCATGACTTTCCCTACAAAGTATCTTGGTTAAGTAATGGTCAATGTTTGTTAGTAAATGAGCAAGCTATTGTATATTTTCAGATTGGTGATTATAAGGACAGTGTTGTTTGTGACATTCTTCCAATGGACTGCTGCCACATACTCCTAGGAAGGCCATGGTAGTATGATAGGAGTGCCATGTATGATGGAAGAGAAAATAAGTATACCATTATGAAAGATGGTCATAAGTTTGTTTTGATTCCTTGGATAGACGATGAGAAAGGAAAGGCTAAATTAATCATGTGTGGGAGCAGGGAACCTATGAGTTTTGTGGAAGAAATAAAAAAAAATTATGTTGTGAACAAGTATAGGTCTAAAAATATAAGGGTAGCAGATGTAGAGGTAAAAACAGGGGTAAAAAGTGATTTGGAAAAGAACATGCATGATAGTGTGATGGTAGGAACCATTAAATGTCATGTAGTTGAGAGTAAGGTTGAGAAGCAAGTTGAGTTTGTAGGTACAATGAGTGAAAAGACTGTTAGGATAGTGGCACAAGATGCTAAAGGGGCAGTAAGGACAGGACTGATGACAGGGATTAAAGGACAGGAAGAATAGGGTAGAAAGGACAGTTGTAGGCATGTGCATGAGAGGAAAGTGTAGTCAATTCAAAGGACTACTGAAAATAGTTTGTGTGTAGGTACAGGTGATAGGAGACAAGTGGATTCTGCACCAAGAATGAAGAAAGAGCAGACCTCGGGTCTGATTATGCAAACACAGTCATGTGCAAATGTAAGCACAACTCCATGTGCAAGACAGTTTGGGATGCAAGGTCTGAACCAGTGGAAGGAGATGGTGGATCCAAGGAGCATGTATGGTGGATGGTGGGGTTGGTATCAACCTCCACTCATGGGACATGAGTTTCTTTTAGGGGGTTTGTATGTAGTGCGAGGGGGCACCTACAACCATATTTCAAAGTCCACCTTGGTGACAATTTGTCTTAAGGATTTTGGTGAGTCTTAGAGTTTTTAGATGCTTTATTATTGTTTTTATTGGGAATAAGGTCTAAATAGACCAATCTTGTATGTATTTAGGGAATTTGTGGGCTAAGGTGGTCAAATGTGCAAAATGCACTCTTGTCTCAAACAATTGTAAATATTTCCATGAAGGAAAACTAATTAAAATATAAATGAGAATGCAAGAAAAGAGTCTAGAAGTCATATTAAGGGTAAAATAAAGGTTTCTAAGTGGTCTTGGATGTCTAGAACAACAAATTTGCATAATGAAGCTTATTAAGCAAACCATTGTTAATATTAGTACTTTTAGGCTTAATAAAGGTTTGGTGGTTGAAAGGAGGTTATAGGCGTTGAAGGAAGTTTGTCCTGATTTGAAAATGTATAAAGACATCATACAAGCCTGAATAAGGGTTTGATGAAATGCTTTTGAGGAATTTGTGCTCTATTTTCAACGTTCAACTATGAGTTTCCAAGCATTGTCCTAAGTTCTTGATCTCTTTTTCCCTATGTACGACCCAATACAGACCCTCAATGATTTGAAATTTATAAATAGTGTGGTGGCATGTTTTAACATAAAATTCCTTCTATTTTGAGGCCCTTTTGATTAACTTTGTGAAGGGAAAACTCCATTGTTTCTTGTTCTGCATGTATAGACCAGTAGGGTCTGAGTTTAATTTTAATTTAAATATGGAGCCTTTCCTCCTACTATGATGCCTTGTGATTTAGAGGAAAGGCCTGTACCATATTTTTTAAATTTTTCATGCTTTATTTAGTCATGGAAAGTTGTCTATAGGGCTGGGTGATGTTACCCTAGGCTGAAAAGTGAATTTTTGACATGAAAATGGAGGTCCTATATTATATTTTTTAGAACAGATGTTGCAATCTAGTTTGTGGTGATGTGGAAGGTCTGTACAGACCTAAACATAGATGTTTGATACCTTGGTTTAGATATTGAAGCCTGAAATTGTGAAGAAACAGAAAACCCTAGGGTTTTAGGTGTGTTTTAGAGGGTTTGCTGGAGCATCACCCTAGAGGTCTTGAATGTGGAAACAAATTGAGAAATTTGAAGTTATGGCACATAAATTTTGACTTTTTGATGTGATTTTGTGCAAGGGAGGTGCTTGTAAGATTGTTTTTTTGTAAAATAGGGCTAATTCTAGTAGCCCTTCCTCAGGTCGGTTTGATGATTCTTCATGATGTTACAAAGAAACCTTAAATGTTTGGTTTGGGGATTGTATTGGGAGTTGAAAGGATGCTAGAATGATGTTGAGATGGTCTTTTAGCGGCTTTCTCTAAAATTTAAGCCTATTTGTTAAGTCTTGGTATCAGTTGTTTCAATGCGAATGATTATGATTTCAAAAGTTGATTTGAGGCCTAATTAGATCTGAGTCTTCTCCACCTTGGTTTTGCATCATAGTGGTATTAGAGCATCAAGGAGTAGATTTTTTTTCATTTTTTAGGTTGTGAAGAGAAAGGAAGAAGTGAAGAGTTTGATATTCAAAGATGCTCCAAAGAATAAAGAAATAGCTAAAGAGATGAAGGAGATGAAAGATAGACATGCAAGAGAAATCGAGAGTTGGAGGAAATAATCATAGCCTTGGAGATAAACAAAAGAAGGGAAGTGGAAGAGAGTGAGTCAAATGAAGAGGAAGATGATGAGTTTGAAGATGTGGAAGAAGAGCTTACTCTAGAGGATCAAAGAATTGCAAAGTTGCTGAAGGCAGTGAAGGATGACAAGCCTAAGGTAAAAATTGATGTTCCTAAATATGGTGGTAGTTTAAATGATGAAGAACTACTTGACTGGATTTCTTCATTAGATAATCATTTTGAATGCGATGAGGTTCCTAAGGAGCAAAGAGTAAGGATTGCAAAGACAAAGTTTCAAGGCCATGCTTTGGTATGGTGGGACTATTTTCAATCAAAAAGGAGGAAGCAAGGAAAGTCTAAAGTCACCTCATGGGACAAGATGATATCAAAACTCAAAGGTAAATTCTTACCCAAGGATCATCAAGTTCAAATGTTTAAGAAATTGCAAAGTTTAAGACAAAATGAAATGGATATTAAGTCTTATACTGAGGATTTTTATAAATTGAGTTTAAGATCTGGTCATCATGAGAATGAATATGAAAAAATTGCAAGATATATGGGTGGTTTGAGGTTAAACATACAAGATGAATTAGTTTTGGCTAACCCTAGGAATGTAGAGGAATGTTATCAAATGACAATCAGGGTGGAGGAGAAAATGAAGAGAAGGCAAGATAAAGCAGTTAGGGGTAGAGGTAATGCATCAAGAGGAAGAGGATCTATGCCTAATTCAAAGCCAACCAATGATAATCAAGAAGATTCCATGAAAGGTAAAGAGCAATCTGATTTCAGAGGTGGATGGAGAGGCACAAGAGGCAGATTTGGTGGAGGTAGGATTTCTAACAATGTGTTTTTTAGGTAGATGTTACACTTGCAATGAATTTGTCCATCCATCCTTCAAATGTCCTGAGAAGATTGGTGCTTCATCAAGTGGAAGTAAAAGTGATAAAAGGGTACAACTTGTGAAAGAGGATGAAGTGGAGAGTATTGGTTCATCAAGACATCCTGTTGATCTTGAGTTTGGAGAAGCCTTGATGCTACACAAGCAAATTTTGAAGACTTCCAAAGAAGTGGAGCCATTGCATAGGAAGAGGTTATTCAAAACCACTTTCAAGAGTAAGGGAAAGGTATGTAAAGTAGTGGTTGATTTTGGTTCAACTGAAAATATGGTTTCTTGTGAAATAGTGAATAAGCTAAATTTGAAAAGAATTCCTCATGATTTTCCCTACAAGGTATCTCGGTTAAGTAATGGTCAATCTTTGTTAGTAAATGAGCAAGCTATTTTAGATTTCCAAATTGGTGAGTATAAAGACAGTGCTATTTGTGACATTCTTCCAATGGATTTTCGTCACATACTCTTTGGAAGAGCATGGCAGTATGATAGGAGTGCCATGTATGATGGAAGGGAAAATAAGTATACTATTATGAAAGATGTTTATAAATTTGTTTTGACCCCTTGGGTAGAAGATGAGAAAGGAAAGGCTAAAGTGATTATGTGTGGGAACAAGGAGCCTCTAAATGTTGTGAAAGAAATTAAGAATTCTAATGTTGTGAACAAGTACAAATCTGATAATGCAGGATCAACATATGTGATTGCAAAAGCGGAGGTAAAATGTGATTTGGAAGGGAGTACACAAGAAAGTGTGTTGATTGGGACCATTGTGTGTCCTGTGGTAAGTCACAAAGGAAAGAGTACAATTGCAAAGGTTTTCAAATCAAGAGGACAAAAGACTGACAAAAGCAAAGGACTGGTGACAGAGGTACAAGGACAGTGTGATCAGAGCAGACCTAAACAAATAGTTGGGACAAAGTTGAAGGCAGTGCATGGTAATGGTTTTGCTGACCCTTGTTTGTGTGCAAGTACAGATTATAGGAGACATGTGAATTTTGAACCAAGAATGAAGGAAGAGTAGACCTTAGGTCTGATTATGCAAACACAGTCATGTGCAAGTGCAAGCACAATTCCATGTGCAAGACAGTTTGGAGTACAAGGACTGAAACAGTGGCAGGAGATTATTGATCCTAGAAGCATATATGTTGGATGGTGTGGTTGGTATCAACCTCCACTCATGGGACATGAGTTTCTTTTAGGGGGGTTGTATGGTGCAGGGGCACCTACAACCATATTTCAAAGTCCAACTTGGTAACAATTTGTCTTAAGGATTTTGATGAGTCTTAGAGTTCTTAGAGGCTTTATTATTGTTTTTTATTGGAAATAAGGTCTAAATAGACCATTCTTCTATGTACTTAGGGAATTTGTGGGCTAAGGTGGTCAAATGTGCAAAATGCACTCTTGTCTCAAACAATTGTCAATGTTGCCATGAAGGAAAACTATTTAAAATGTAAATGGGAATGCAAGAAAGAGTCTCAAAGTTTTGTTAGGGATAAGTAAAGGTATTTAGGTGGTCTTAGATTTCTTGATCAAACACAAGTCCATAATGATGCTTCTTTAGTAAACAATTGTCAATATTAACACTTTAAAGCTTAATGAAGGTCTTGGTGGTTAAAGGGTGGTTGTAGGCATTGGGGAAGGTTGTTATGATTTTAAATTGTATAAAGGCACCTTGAAAGCCTGAATGGAGGTTTAATGAAATGCTTTTGAATAATTGGTGCTCTGTTTTCAACGTTCTACTATGAAATTTCAAGCATTTTCTGAGTTTTTAATCTCTTACTACTATGTATGGCGAGTGCAGGCCTCCAAATGATTTTAATTTCACAATAAACTATGGTGGCATGTCTTAATATACATCTCTTCCTATTTTGAGACTTCTTCGATTAAATTTGTAAAAGAAAATCTTCATTATTTAGTTTTTCCTGTAACAGGCCAGCAAGGTTTGAGTTTCACTTCCATTTAAGAATGGAGCCTTTCCTCCTACTGTGGTGACCTGTAATTTGGAGGAAAGGCCTATAACATGCTGCTTTTAAGTTTTCATGCTTCATCTAGTAATGGTAAGGCGTCTAAGGGGCTAGGTGATGTTACCCTAGGCTGAAGAAGTGAGTTTTTGACATAAAAAGGAGGAACCAAAGTAGTGTTTTTGAAAACTAATGAGGCTAAAGGCCTAGTGAATGTTTATTATTCTTGCACAGACCCTATTAAACTAGTTTAATGCTTTGGTGAGGCTTGGAAGGCCTTGGAGTTGTGAAATGTAGAAAACCCGAGGTATTTGTGAGGAAATTGCTCAAGGGTCTTGAAGAACAATGGCTTAGAGGTTGAGAAATTGTCTAAAACCTGTGAAATTGAGTGTTTTAAGACATGTTTGATGACTGTCCAATATTTTGTGGGGTTAGGAGAAGGTTAAAGAACACTTTGTTTGTAAAACAAGGCTAATTTTGTAGCCTTTTTGCAGGGCAGTTTGATGCTTCTCCAAGATGTTGCAAATAAACCTTGTATGTTTGGATTGGGAATTGTGTTGAGGGTTTGAGTGGATGCTAGAATGATGTTGAGATGGTCCTTGAGAGGCCTTCTCTAAAAGATAAGTCTATTTGATGAGTTTTGGAGTCTAAAGCCTTGATAGTGTTAATTGATCCAATGTGGTAGACTGTGGTTTCAAGAATTGATGTTTATTTGAGATTTGATCAAAATTGAGTCTTCTCTACCTTGGCTCTGTATCATAAATCTCCTAATCATATCACCATTTAAACATTCTGTGAGAGAGAATAAACTTGGCCACTTAAAATATTGGTAAATTAGGTTAAAAGTTTATTCTCCCTTATTGAAAAGGACACTATTGAAAAGCTTCTTATTTTGTAAAGCTCCTAATCATATTGCCATTTAAACGTTCTATCAGGGAGAATAAACTTGGCCATTTAAAATATTGGTAAATTAGGTTAAAAGTTTATTCTCCTTCATTGAAAAGGACATTATTGAAAAGCTTCTTACTTTGTAAATCTCCTAATCATATCGCCATTTAAAAGTTTTGTGAGGGAGAATAAACTTTTAGCCTAATTTACCAATATTTTTATGTTGGTCTTCTTTCCCTTACGTCTCAGTACAACACACCAATTGGGAGTCTTCTTTCCCTTACATCTTAGTACAACACACCAATTGAGAGTAGAGAAAATGAGGCAGTTCTCGAAAATTAGAATGGCTCTAGCTTTCTCAGCTATTTGTAGTGCTAGCTATGCAACCACTCAAGCAAGAACCAATGTTACTTTTAGTTTTCCGTTCGAGGAAAACTCCATTACTAACAATTTCAAGCTCTTTTATGACACCTACATTCGGTACTCTGATGCTATCAAAATCACCTCAAATGAAGACGATAAAATTTTTGCCTTTGGTTGGGCGGTTCACAAAATTTCTATTCCAATATGGAGCAACTCTTCAAGGGCCATTGTAATTTTTACCGTGCACTTTCAACTAATCATTAGATCAGCTGCCAGTAGTTTGGGCTCAGGAGGAGGGATGGTTTCTTTATGGCGTTGTTGGAATGCAAGGCCCTGAAGATCTCTGTAGGGAAGTATCTCGGTCTCATCAACAACAAGACCATGGGCGACACAAATCATCTAGTTGCCATAAAACTCAATATGGATGAATATTCCTTCGACCTCCAACTCCAACCATGGAATCGACATCAACAACATGGTTTTATAGCAAATTATATAGTTAGATGGGCCTCAAAAAATGAAACAAAATTCAATTTACCGTAGAATTGAGCCCCAGAAAATGCATGCCCCATTTCCTAAAATAAAAAAATTAATCAAAGAATAGAGAAAATGTGTGCCTCGACAAGTTAAATCATACTGAATATTGAGCAGAAGACAAACATTGCTCCAATTCTTCATAGACCGTACAACTTCTAAAAGTTGTTTTAAAATTATCTTGATTAATTACACACTTGCACTAAATAAGCCCAAAGCATCTTTCTTAAGAACGAAAAGGGAAAGCAGTTTTCATTTTTTAAGACATGTTAGCTGAATAAGTGTAATCACAACTTAACTTCCCTAAAGATGATGAAAACTCACAGATTTGTCCACAATAAAGTGGAAGATAATCTACACTCTCAAAATTATTTCAGCAACTCCGGCAGAGAACTAGGATACAGAAAGATTTTCTTGTCAATTATTTCTAGCTCTTAGATATATCCAGCATTAGGTGCAGTTAGTGAAATCATTTGCTTACCTTGGCACAAACTGCAAAGGAGGAGTCCAGCATTGCTTCCTAGGAACGTATTAACATTTAAATATCCCTTCACATTCTCACAGACATCAGGGATCCAAAACCACCACCAGATCTTACATTTATGTCAACTGCATATTTTTCAAAATGATCATTAATTCTGCCTCCAGACCAACTTCTGAGACCCCAGCCTTTTCCTTTGGCTGACCCACTTTCTAATTCAGATTTATTCCAGGGTCAGTTTCCACTTTTGCTGCTGTAGATTGACTCTTATACCAGATGTTTGCAGACCAAAGCATCCTCAACAAACCACCAGTCGCAAAGTGTGGAAGAAAGACACGTAACCAGTATGGATAATACGGCCGAGGTAACTTGATCAAGGCAAAAAAGGCCCCAATTATAAGAAGGTAACATGGAAACTCTCCTTCCTGTCATCAATGACTTGACATCAATAATCTAAAATATAGGAATTATTTATTTGTAAGACATATCAATCAGTCCCATAACAATAAATATTTAATTGTATCATACATCAATCAGTCCCATGACAAAAAAATGCTAATTTTTGGAAATAACCTGAACATCCTCTGACAATTCAATAGCAGTTTCCTTCGAAATTCCAGCACGAGCACTGCCAGCTAACATGCCAAATCGTATTAGTAGCTCCTTGTTTTCCCATCCACAGTAGGTCATTTCGCTTAGAGATGAGATGATCACCACAGGAATGTAGAGCCACTTTGCCACCCAAACTGCAAGGCTCAACAAATGATGCAAAAACTTTGTATAGGCTTTTCTCCATGGAAGCTTCGACAGGTTCACCGCAATCCTCCAACATATTTTAAACTTTCTCCAAGTAGACATTTTTAATCTCTTCAGGTCCACTAGACTCTCCTCTTGAGATATTTAATGAACAAGTGACTAATTACTTTAGTCTTTGATATACAACAGTAGGTGTAAGCCTTGGACTGATGAAAGCTTTTGGAATTGGAAAAAGCGCTCCTGTGAGGGGCCATAAGAGCAAATCAAGCTAGAATTCAAATTAAATCCGTATGGGTGGCAGACAAAAAAGAATTGAGGCTGAATTAAATTATTAATGGCTTTACAGCAGCTAGATTGCAAATAGTGAAAAACAGACAATATTTGTTCATACAATCTTGGAGGATGAGGCCAATTAAGAAGAAACCATGGCACTAAGCTACAGAGATAACTGAGACCCCATCCTGACCATCTATATCTGTCAAAATATTCATGCCTGGCTATTAAAAACCTAGAGACACTTCCCCAATTCTTGGTCCATCATTCCCTTGCCCCTATTCTGACAGCTACTTTCCTATTCAAATATCATTTTCTGGGTTTTAGGGGCAATTCTAAGCACCCACTTTTAGCATTCCCATGTTCCATTACCTGCCTGAAAAAGCCATTGAGGAACATAATTACTAATACAAGCAAGACTGACATGTTCCTAGAAGTGTCATTGCTAATGACTTTACAGTCATATCATCAAGCATTCCAAGCAAATCCATGTCTCTTGTTCACGAATCTTTCCTCCAATCTCTCATCCCTTTTCACGATTATGAAAGCTAACTAAGCAATATAATACTTAGAAAGCCTTGCTTTTCTACAAAACAGAATATGCATTCACTTGAGGAGCGTACGATCTCAACTGAGTGATAAAGAAAACAATTTTGTATTGAAGCAGTGTTTCCTCAGTGCATAAAGAACTTATATAAACAACAGAGAGATGGAATATATATATATTATACCACACATTTTCAGAAAACGATAGGATTTGATGATAAATTGAAACCCTACCACACACAAGCGCTGAAACTTTTACACACTGCGAAAATGAACTACATGGCATTAACCAACACGCCATTAAATATACGTATACCCATACAGCCTTAATCAAAACCCTAAATCCAGAAAGCCCTAGCCCACTCACCATTCATAAACACCAGAACATAAATGCCCAAGCGAGGGAAAGGGAAATAATCAGGGGAAAATACCTGAGTATGCATTATACGTGAGGAGCTGATTCTGACATTCATTCTAGTTGCTGCAACATGAGCGATAGGAGGTGCTGAAAGCTGCGAGATTATGGTTTTGCAGTGCCATTATGTGATGTGTTCAAATACTATGCTGCATTCGTCATATGTTCTAAAGTTTTATTTCGATTTTTTGCATGGTAGGACCTCTATAAAGCAAAGGGTCAATAAAGGAAATAATCAGATAAAGAAGTTTTAGAAAAAGATATAATAATTGTAATTAAAACAGTAAAAATTTCTAGTCTCGCCGGAAAAGTAAAAGCTCATATTTATCAATAAAAGATTCTAATTAATTTTGTAGCATTTTTATTTTTTGGCCTCATGAGACCTCTTGCTCCATAAAAATAGTTCCTAAAGCCCCTCCATGGGACTGCAATCTAAGATGCCATTCACTTTTCTACTTTTTTTTAGATTATTGTGATTGGAGTGTTCTAAATGTATTAATTAATGTGCATTGGTATGTGTTTGCATGAAAGTTGGCAAATTAATTTGTGCTTAACTTCACACATCTCAAGAGTTGATTTGAGTTTTATAAATTATAATTCTTTACATTAGGTTGAATTCACAAATGCAGTTATGACCCTAGGTCCACACCACAATGCAAACTTGACCCCCTATTTTAAAATTTTAAAGTTAATCATGGGTCGAAGTCGATACCCTTCCTAGTAGCTATTACTTGTTGACTTGAGCAAGAAAACATTTAATTTGCATGCTAGGGTATTGTATAAAAGGATATACCCTAATTCATTTTAATGATCTATCCAAGAGGGAGAACTTGATCCATACTTTCATCATACATTAAGTGCATCATAGCATCATCGATTAGCATCCAGTATGATAAGGATAGATTAGGCATATTGAATTATTGCTTAGAGTGTGTTCAAACTTGTTCACACTATTAACTCATTTAACTGATTTCACAAAGGAATAATATCGTGCATAACATGTTGGTGTAGGTTTTTATTTTCCTTGTGGGCTAATTTATTTTTCCTTAGTCATAGGTTTCTTCTACACTTTTATTAAGTTTTCTTAGGATAATAAAATGATTTTTTTATTTAATAAATAGGAGATAAAGTGATGAGGTGTCTCCACCCTTAATGGGTGGAGTATTTACTTTTTCATCATTTTATTTAACATTGGTGGTTTGTGGTGGTCAATAATTATTGGTTGATTTGTCACCTCCATCCTCTCCTTAGTTCTATATAAACTCACTACCTAGTTTGTATTTTTCATCTTGGAAACTCTTAATACAATTTTGTCATCCTAACATTGCATTTCTTTCGAAATTGCTAGTTTGCATTATTTATGTTTTTCCAATTTATGTAGTTTTGAATTTCTATTATAAAGTTCTTTGGGTTATTCAATCTATTTCAAATTTCTAACATAGTATCAGAGCTTTTGTTTTGAGAATTCTAAGTTCATAGATATTTGATTGAGAGTTTGAGTTTTTTATGTGAGATATTGAAAAGTTGAGTATGATCTTCTCTTGCATCATATGATGACCTAGAGAATCAAAAAAACTTGATAGAAGTACCATATTTGGGGCCTTCTCTTTGTGGCTTTGTATTATAGGTTCATTTTGGAGCATGTTGGTGCAAATCTAAGCTCACTATTGAGTTTAGAATGTCCAAGAAATTCAGATCTATCTTTTGTTTCACTCAATTTGGTCACTATTTGATATAGTTGCAAACTGGGGTTTGAAGCTCAAATCTGATGAAAAACTATTTACTAGATCATTTTTGGCCCAAATGAACCTTGTCCTTACACTCAAATGGCCCAAAAATCCCCATTTTTATGTAAAATTTGTCCATTTTAGACGAGTTTGATTTTTGGCAAATTTTTATTTTGCTGGGGGGCTCATCAATACAGGCTAAATTCAACGATTTTTAAAAAAATCATAACTTTTTTCCATAGTGTTTGTTTTTGGCAAACAAGATATCGTCAAAAAGTTGGAAATGAGCACTTTTCATTCACAGAGGTATTGAAAA
>VDFB02111075.1:0-38687 GCA_007258455.2 Sequoia sempervirens
TATTTGACTTGTCACCTCATGCACATGTGACCAATTCCCACCTTTTTTGGAGACCCTCTATTATCCATTAGATTCCCCTATGAATGTGAATTCACATTTATTTCTCCAATCACTTTCTCTTTTCCCATGGAGATTTTTGAGGAATTCCAAAATTATTCAAATGTCATTTTCACTCTCACTTGGGGACAAGAAATTGCTTTTTGAGGAAATCTTCTCACTCCCCAAGGTACTTAGAAGGTACTTGTCCTTCATCCATATCATGTACCTCCCTTCCACATCACATACACATCATCCTACCTTTATCCACTTCACATTCCACACGTCAAAAATGTGAGAGCTTGTGAGTCCTCAACTCACTCAAGCCCTTCATCTTGACCTTGTTGGATAGATCCCAACCATTGAATTCTCTAGAGAATTCAAGTTTCTCTATAAATACCCCATCCTCTAAGACATTTCTAACACTTAGTCATTTTGCAACTAAATGCTACCATTTTGTGCACTCATCTAGCCATCAATTTCATCCATTTGAATCTACATTCAAGCATATAGTAAATCTTTCATTTAGTCATTTCAAGAGCCATCAAGGAGCATACAAACCAAATCAAAATCAAGGGCCAACCAAGGAGTTTCAGCTGCAAAAGGGAGGTATATCTATTTAGCATCATTTTACACTTTTCCTCTTTGCATTTACACATTTCTTAGGCTAATCTTGAGGTGTTTCCTTATGTTTTTCATTGCATTTTAATTGCTTAGAAAGGGTTAAACATTTTGATATCACACCACCAATATAAATTATGCTTTACTTTGAATTTAATAAATTATTATTATTCATTTTTCTATTTGAATTACAACTAAAGTCATGATTGATAGGCTGATTGAAAAACATCTATAGTTTTCAAATGGTATCACATTTTTGAATCAAAACATCGTCATTCTATATGTTTAAGCATGCTATAGTATTAAAAAGAAAAGAATTGAATTTCATGAAGTTTTGACCAAGTTAAGGTGGTTAGACATACTAGTTTTATATTTTTTAAAGTTGTAATAAAAATTAATAATTAATTATTTACTTGAAAAAAAATTAAAAAATATGCATCACATCTAGACATGAGTCCTCTACTTGTATACAAAATCTTATAAAAATAATATCATTTTATTGTGGTTAGGGTGGTCAAATAGACACCTACTTCTTATTTCTTCCACGAGAATTTAAAAGTACTACTCCATTAAATTTCAAATTTTCACCAAATAAGATTTTTTATTTTTTTTTAAATAAACCTAGTAGTTTAGAAACTATATTCAATTTTCTAAAAATTCTATTCTTCAATATTTTTGAAATAATATAGATAACTTATTCAAATTTTTACATCCAAGTTGCCTAACTCACGGATTTTTCTAATTTTTTTGCCACTTAAAGATACATTTTTCTCCATGATGATCTTGCACATACCCTTACATTACATATGTTTCAATGTTACAAGTATAAGTTTTTGTATTAATACAACAATTACATCCATGAAGTTATTTATATATTTTATAGATTGGATAAGCAAGCCATACAAGTATAGTACAAAGAATTATATCCATATAATATAAAAACATTTGTCCTTGACAATCATGACATTAAAGGTATTCCGCAAGCTAAGGCCAAGAGTGAGGTTAAGGCACTTTTTTCAACCAACCATGAAGTACTGAACTTCCCCAGGTTTCTTCCTAACATGAAGAAAGAATTGACCCTATAGGAGAAGCCTAGCAACCTGGAACAGTATAAGTAGGAGGGAATCTCTCGATGCATGCCTAATGCCTATATGCAATTTCTAAGCTAGACTAACATAATACTCACATACAAGATGTGGCAGATACATATATAATATAAAATATAGGCTTTTCAAACCATCTATTTCACTGGTACAGTAGCTTGGCCAAGCAATAAATAATAAAATGGTAGTTTAGAAAAAGTAAATTACCATTTATGGGAGCCCACATTTAGCATCCTGTCTTGGAAGTAATTCCATAGAAAGAATAAATATAACATAGTATCTCATAAATATGTTAAAGTTTCAAGCATTCTCTAAACATTGAGTTCTTTTGGAAAACACATTTTAACTCCAAGTTCATTATATTGGTTTGCATAAGAAAATAATCCACAATTGAAATAAACCATAAGAAGATAATTATATCTGATTTTTGCATCCAATAATTAACTCAATTTAATCAATCCACTAATATTCCAATGGATAATAGAAAATATATGTATATATGTATCTTTCTATTTGCATACAAAATTTCTAATAATCCATTTCCAATTTTAGTGGTTTAATCTAAAAATTACAAATTTATATATATATTCCAAAAGGAGCACTTTCCACTTTCCAATTAGATATATATTCATTTTAGAAAATAAATCCTACTCATTCACACACACACACACACACACACACACACACACACACACACACACATACATATATGTTTAGAAATATATTATTTAAAATCAGTAGTAATTACATATTCTAAAAATTACATTTACAAGCAGAAGTAAATCCACTATCCAAACTATAGGTCTTATATAGCAGGACATGCTATGAAATTACAGTATATTATATATATATATATATATATATATATATATATATATAAATATATGCAAATTTATGTTTTATAGAAAAAACATATTCATGAAATATACCCAATGATGCAAGTTAAAACTGATCATTAACAAAGATTCGAGTTTTTTTAGAAAATGTAAGGGAGGATAAGGCCAATGCCCCCCCCCCCCCATAGGGGAGCATTACTTGTGGAGGGTAGCTCCCTCTCCATAGGCCATGGCCTATAGAGGGGTGGTTTCCTTCCACAACAACGCTCCCGTATGTGGTTGTGGCTGCTATATAATGATTAAAACAATTTCTCTCATAATAAACTTCCATATGTTGCAATAAACAATGTTATGAGGTAATTCAAATCTGTATGGTTTCCAAAAAATGAAACCATTTTCTAGATTCATAATATTATATGTTTATTAAATATATAAATGTATGTGTATATATATGTATATATATACATATATACATACATATATATAAATGGAGATACATAGCAATGACACAGTTATTTTCAACCTCAAATGAGAGATTTACTCCAAATGCATAAATTACAATTAAATTATTCATAGAGGAATTCAATCTTTCACACAAAACAACCATCCATTCACACATTCAAAAATTAAATGCATTGGAAAATGAATAAAAACTTGGTAAAACAATATATGATTTGTCTCACTCTTGTTCTTCTCTTTCCACTATTCTTCTTCTTCTATTTTGCCCATTTTTTCCTAACAATACTATGCATGTTTCAGTTATTATTTTTGCAGAATGGAAGATAGAGAAAATGAATCTTCTTGTTGAAAGAAGAAGAGTTTATTATCTTTTTATTATTTTTCTCTCTTTTTTCCATCTTTGTTTTGCTTTGTTTTTTTTTGTTTTGTTTTTCTAAATTTAACTTCTTTTCTTCAATTTTTCTACTTTTCTCATGTTTTCTATCTCTCTCATTTGTTTTCAAAAATATTTCTTTCTTTTTCCAAGATTTATTTCAAGTTTATCTAATAAAACTAATTTTTAAAAGAAAACACAATTTATTTTCCATGCATCACAATTATCCACAAAATATCAAGTAAATATCATTTAATCTTCAAATGAAATCAATCATTAAAATAAAATAAAACTCTTTCTTTTATTTCTATGTACTTTTAATTTACCACCAATTAATTTAAATAACTATCTATAAAGTACAAAACAATATAAAATTATTAACTAAATGATATTCTAAATGCAGCTATATGGTTATTAAGTGTTTGTGTGTGTGCGAGAGAAACCATTCCATCTTAACCCTGCCAAGTAGCTAGCCTCCTCTATCTTAACCACACCCTTGGTCTTTGACAACCTACAACTCATGAAAACTCAGGCACCCATTAATAGATTAGTGTCCAAGAAAATATAAATCAAAGCAATATAATTTATCATTTCAAGATAACATTTCCTATATTACATCACTTCAAAACTAAATAATATTCATTACTTTTCATCTTTTCCAAAGTAAATAAACATTCACTTATTTCATCATTCAAATAACATAACATTTATTCTACCACACACAATTATTCATATATCAGTTCCACATAAAGTAAATGCAAGCAACATCAAGGTCTGAGACGTGACAGTAGGCATCATGGATCTCTTTCAATTCATTTTCCCAAGGCACATTCAACTGAGCTGACAACATTTCTTCAATCTTACTGTAAACAAATGTATAGATATCTTCTATAGGAAACACTCTCAGAGGGATGCAAGAGAATGCACCAACAGATTCTTTTGACACATTCCTCATATATCTTTTCAACCTAGCTTTATCCACACAATTCACAATCTTTGAATTATCCATCAATAAAAGTGAAAGATTGTGCAAACATGAACACCTCTGAAAATGTCGACCAAGAAATGTATAGATGTCCTGTTTCTGGAGCTCACTTCAAATTCGTCTGTTATTTTCTTCAATTTATGAAACTCTGAATTCCCTTCTAAACTTCCTTTGCATGCTTCTCCAAAAATGCATAGGCCTTTAATTTTATCTAAACTTATTCCTTTCATTTTGAATGATTTTCCAATAAATGTTTCAACTTGCAAGTAGATTGCTTTGAAAAATGTGTACACCTCCATTCTTTCAAATTTTGCAGACCTCATTCTTCACACATGTGACTGATAAAATTTTGTAATATTGTTACCACAAAATATACTTCTATCATGATATGACACAAGTACCAATGAGGGGGTTTATTAGATTTTCCGATGATTTCTCCCCCTTAGCCACTACTTTTATTTATAAATTGATGGGAGTATTTGTACTGGAGGTTAGCACAGATAAGACTGATGATTCATTTCTCCAAACCCTTTCCATTTCTTTTCTTACCTTTTCTGGATCAAAGGTTTCATCATTCTTCTTCGCCAGATAGATGTTCTTCTTTCTTCTATTGTTACTACCAGTATGTTTTGGTTCCCTACACTTACAAGTAACATTATTCTTTCCATTTTCCCTTTTATCCAACAAACCATATTTATATCCATTATTCTTTCCCTTAGAATCATTCACATTACTTTTTCAATCCTTTGCTTTATGACCAAATTTCTTGCAGGAATGACAAACACCATTGAAGTATAAATACCTTTTTCCATCATGTCATTTGACAAGATTTTTTCTAGAATTTCTTCTTTGCTCATTGATTTGTCTATTTTTGTACCGCATCTTCTTACCATTGAATTGCTTTTCTTTATATCTCTGACCTTTTTTAAATCCTAAACTTTATCCATTTCTAATCTTTGAGAGGTAATCAATTCATCAAGCATCACTGATCTTATCTTAAGTTTGTCTTCAAAACTCTTTGCCCTTTCCAAGTTAGATATCAGGATTTTTTCTTCTAATTCAAGCTTTGTGCATTCATCCATCTTCTTTTGAATTTCAATTTCCTGACATTCTTCAATTCTTTTCTTCTCATCCAATTGTTCCAGTAGGCTAGTGATGATTTCTTCTCCTTTAGTCAATAGATCGCATGCATCCATACTTTTACTTTGTAGCTTTTCAATGTGCTCATTTGCTTTTATCAACTTGTCATTCACGGCTTCCATTTCTTCTGACAATTTAGAAAAGACTATTTTCAAAGAAAAAAATTTCTCATGTTCAAACTTTGGAACCTTCCTCTGGATGTTAGGTTTCTTTCGAGGAACCAAGCTCTTATACCAATTGTTGAACATCTGAAATAATTAGAGGGGGCTTGAATCAGTATTCCACAAAACCATAATAAAATCCACTTAACCATTATCACAATTTTGATTGAATCAACAAGAGAGAACATAGAAACAAGTCAATGCAATCATACACATGAACACCAGGATTTTTACGTGGAAAACCCAGAATGGGAAAAACCACGATGAGGGTTAACTCACAATATATTATATCTAGATACAAAATATTATGGGGTTCACTGCCATACTCACTGTCCTTAAAAGGCTCATAACCTGAGTACAAAAGATGGCTCACTGCCAAGGTACAATAATAGTGGCTCACTGCCAAAAGAATGGACTGATAGAATACACCTTCAATGTGTAGGGTTCTCTTCCACTGAAGCTCAGAATATAAAGTACTACATCACTCAACAAATATGTACTACTGATAAAGCATTTAGTCTTTGATCTTCTCCTTTGTTCACTTGCTTGCACACACACACATACTCTCTCTCACACACACTCTTGCTTTTATCTTATATATTTACAAGTATATCTTATTCATCAATTAGGCCAGCCTAATTGGATGAACACAAAATAATCAAAAACCTTTCTTCATCGACACCATATAAGATTTGAAAATTTAATCCATGTAGTGCATTATGCCAAGTTGGCTATTAGTCTTCATAATATATTGAATTCACTTAGTCGACCAAGACTAAACCACAATTTATCCAAACCAAAAAATAATCCTCAAACAAAACACCTTACGGATCTAAGAACACATTAGTTTCCCATCATACTACCAGTCAAGAGACTATCAACAAAACCGCAATATTAGAATGTTCACTATAGTAGAATGCAAAGTATCCCACACAGTATACCTCACATAGAACAATAGTAGGATACAGAGTTAAAATTTGTCACAGATAACTTTCTATTGGTAGCAAAAGACATCTTAAGATCTAGGAAATATCAGTCTGAATGAGTCAATAAAACATGGTTAAGAGAATAGAGTCATATCAAATCTTGTTGTGAGTTCCAGACTCAAATACCAACACACTGATCCATCACAAAGTAGTATTACTGGTAGAGAAAAACTTTTGGTAAACCAAGAAAAATTCTCATTTAGTTATCACCATGTAGATATTACCACATTGACATCAATGAAATCATAGGAACTACCAACACAACCATCCATACTTCATGCTCATGTTTCAAAGCTTCCAACAGTATATACTAGGCTTGATTGAATGCAAGAGTCACTTGAGGTACAACCAACTAAGTTATTAAGTTAACTAGGAAAGCTAGTGTTACTCCTGGGATAGTTAATCTAGTATGGGAGGGCAATTGTGTACTTGTTAAATAGATTCATTACAAGTAGATTAGTATGTTTAGGTTAGTCTGGGGTGATAGAATATCCATTGAAGGACAATACCTATGCATAGTGTAAGATAGACTTAAGTCAAATTGGCTCTGAGTAGTGTATGTGATTGATGACTTCATTCAAAGTACTGAATGAGAACACTTTGGCCAAAGAAGTGCAATGCATGAAATTCCACTTAGTTGTATGAATATTGAGACTAAACTTCCAATTCACCATGATCTAGTATTACATGCTAGTTCAAGATTGAGGGATTACAGGTTCTAGTTATGTAGGACACAACACTATGCTCAGTTGGTTGTCATTACCAGTTACTCTACCAATCTCTTCATAGAAGTGAAGGGCCATCTATCATATGATAGATGTGTGGGGACCATATTAAGAGTTTGTGGTTGGTGGAAAAGTGCCTAAGTGATTCTTCTCCTCCACAACAAGAGAGAAAATAACCAAGATTTGAGAGGAAAGAACTTGGACCATCTTACAACTATTTGTTCTAAAGCTCTATGAGCTATGCATGTATTTGTATGTTTTTGTACTTTGATGTTTACATGAAATTTAAAGGAATTCATGTTGATATATGTTTTGTATCCTAATTGGAAATTATCAATAAAAGTAAAGAAAATTTTTATTGCTATGGTTTTTTTATTTGTTTATTTACTCATTTGGTGTAAAACAAGAAATTTTTACTTTATGGAAGGGTTAGTAAGTTACAATGAGTTCTTGGTGGAACAATTGTTGATCCCCGAATTTGATGTCCTTGAATCTGAACTCATGAGTGAACTTATTTGTCCTGATTCATCATGGTACAAGAATTTTTTATGATTACTTGAATAACCAAATTATCCCTCTTGAATTTTCCTCTAACCAATGCAAGAACTTTATCTGAAAATCTTCCAAATATATCATCATCAGTGATACGATTTACCATCGTAGCCTAGATAACACCCTCTTAATATGTATCAATTTAGATGAAGCACAAATGGATTTAAAAAAGGTAAACAACTATATATGCAAAGCTCACTCTACTAGTCCTACCTTAGCCAAGATGCTTATACAAATGGGATACTATCATCCCTTTATGCTGAAAGTATGATGGTGTTATCAGTGATGTCAATAGGAAGTCTAGTAATTGGTGTTTTCATTGATGTCAACTATGGGATGAAGATGTTGAGGATATTGAGAACATTGTGGAAAAGAGGAAAAGAGGTTGTGCATGTGTAGTTGAGACCTTGAAGAAGTGTTGTGAGTACATGGAGCTATTCTTTTATTGCAAAGTATGAAGATGAGTTGGAATGAAGTAATGAGCTAAGATGATGTCTCTGGTACTTGGTTTCCAAGTTCTTTTGAGAAAATTTAATAAACAGAGTAAACTATGTTGTACAAATGTTCATAGTGTGCTCTAATATTGTGCTCCACATTTTGTTTGCATTGATGCTATTATTACAAGTTATTCAAGGGTGTCAGAGGTTGCTATATTCAAAATTTGGGTTTTAGGATTGTTCTACAGTGCGAGATATTTTCACCAGTGTGTGAACCATTTGTTCAGTACTATTTTTTGTGGTCTTGGAGAAATGTATTTGCTTCGAATTTTTCCATGATTTGGCTTTAGGTTGTGCATATTTGGGAAGTTATTTATAATGCTTTTATCTTTTTGTATTCAAGTTTTTACTTGATTTGGTGTAGTACAATGTGAGTTTCATTTATCAATATGCAATTAAGTGTTACCAGTTGTCTTGAGTTGAAGTATTTATTGATGTGAGCTTGGATGAAGTGTTTTATGAATCGTAAGTACTTCATGGATTATTCTATATTGAGTTCAAGTGAATTATGTTGTCTAGAACTTTCGGCTTCATTTAAGGAAGCGTGTACTTAATGTCTATTGTGTTTACATGGGTGTTGGTCGACCTTGTAATGCCCCTACGCAACTCTAGAGGAAGTTACAATTTACTACACAAACGTACTAATTTTTTTTTTGTTTAAGTATAGATACCATGCAAGATCACTATCCATTTCCAACAACCTCTAAGGTACGAGACTAAAATTACTTAAAACCCAAACAAGAAACATGAATTGCAACATAACATTTAATTACTTACAGAATTTAAAATCTCATACATTCCATACATGATAAAATTATGACCAAGGCATAAAAGATACCACATGGTCCCAATAATAAAATTTACAATAAGATTACAACACTCATTCCCCAAATGAGGTAATTCCAATGTACAAGGTTACAAATTACATCTTCCACCTCGATATAAAGAGGGGTAATAAATTACAATAATACCATAAAGAATAAAGTAAGAAGGTATAGGATCCCACGAGCTCTCCAACTGGAAACCTCATCCTCATGAACAAGAAGACGACCCAACGAAATAGGGTGCACGTTCCACCCAACCATGTGACCAAAGGCTCACCCCGTGCTAGGAGATAGTAACAAGGAATTCCTAAACAAGCCCATCCACTCCCTAGACATCCTAACTCACACTGACACAACCAAACACATGAACCATATATCCATAAGGATAACACAAGGACAACTCAACATTACGACATAGGTCACATTGCTTCCAGGAATAAAACAAATCGAGTAAGATAAGAAGACCAAACACATAAACCAAATACCAACTGTTGTCGTAGAAAAAGTGTCATCACACAACTCACCATGGGATCTCCTCTGGGAATCTTCATAGGCTCCAGCCCCCACTATGAGTTGTCCTGGTGGCCTCTACGAATCCTGACACCCATGCTCACTCATGTGGAATCAAATACCTCTCGTAAAGACAAGATAGATGACCTTGCCATTCCAAGCTTCCTTCACGCCTCATCCCAAGTCTATACAAGCCCTTACGCCCATGAGTGAGGCTCAATTATCTTAATTAGTGTGAAAACTACCTAACTTCTAAGTACATTAATTTAGTTATCACTTGATTAAACCACTTCTGAAGGTTTCCCAGTTTACCTCTTTGGGCTATGGCCCCTAACAGAAGCCACTCTTCTACTTGACAACAAACCAACACGAAACCAATCACCAAGGATGCCAAAGGGCATACAAGCAAGATAAACAATCACTCCAACTCTAGGAGGAACATATAAAGAAAACTCACTCCAAACACTGGAGACAACAAAAGTCAAAACCCTCTCCAAACACTGGAGGCTACAAAGGTCAAGACCCTCTCCTAAACCAAAGGAGGCACAAACATCCCTGTTCGTGAAAACTGGGTAAAGCAACAGGTACATTAAGATGCACTACCCAAGGAAATCCAAAGGTTGACTATCATAACAACAACCCATACAATTAAATGAAACCCCATTTGGAAGACTTCAAAACAATTGACCCAATTACCCCAACATCGAAAAATGAACACAACATCGCTAAAAGCACTTCAAGCAATAAAAACAACTAAGGTTAGGATTTCTTATATCCAGTCAATCTCAATCTACGTTACTTGCATTTATCAAAAAAAAATACACAAGATTTATCTCACGACGTTGAGGAATTTAAAATAGAACAATAATTTAACTCTAAGTTTTTCAACCATATTCAATAGTCAAAACAATTCGATAATTAAAATCATTTGATTAAAATAAATCAATCTTTATTACAACTTCGAATAAATTAATCAACTGAATTTTATTTATACATGGATACCAATATATACTAAATCTCATTGAAATAAACCAATCTAACTCAACTAAATAATTTATTTAAAAATATATAAAATATACATATATACATTATATATATACATATACACACTAAATGTATATGATATATATACATAAGTATATATATATAAATAAATTATTATATAAAAAAAATATTATTTAAATATTAAAATAATATATATATATATATAACATATATATATATTATATATGTAATATAATATATATAATATATATATATATTATTATATAATATAAATAATACTAAAATAATATTTAAAAAATAAATAAAAATGAATTTAAATTTTTAATAAAACAAAAGCAACCCCCATAGTACCCGCCCCTCCCATGTGGGAAAGGCACCGGTCACACAACTCCCCATATGGGGTGTTGTGGGCTGGCGCTGCAGGGCAGCGGGCGCTTACTTCCACACAACGCCTCCTAGAGGCCCTCTGGGGGGTGCAGCTACACCTCCCCTCCATGCCCTAAAATATAATTTTTATTTTTTTATTTTTTTAATAAATAAAAAACATTTTATAAACACAGGCGAAAACAGGGCAATCCCCTGTACATCATGAGAACAGAAAAATTGTTTTTTTTTTTAAAGAGATCAAAACCCAGATATATTTGTAAATATATTTGTATACATATATGTGTGGGTATATATATACATGTATATTTACAACTATATACCAAGATTTTCATTTCCAGCTCAAGATTGAGCAAAAGAACAACAAATTTTGCAATAACAGAAAATAAATTTGCCAAAACAACAGAAGGTTTAAAATTTCAGTTTGTTAAACACATTTCATTTGGTTTTCTTCATATTCTCATTGTGTAACCTCTTTTTTGATTTTCTTCCCTAATTCCAACAACAATTTTGCAAGTTTTGAGATCATTTCAAATGGATTTAAGGAATAAAAGACAACATTTCCAGATTTAAAGCTCATCCAAAATGAAACAAGAAAACAAAAGAAAGCAAAGAGGAACCTGGTGTTTTCTCCCCAAGCTTGAAGGCTTCAACAATGGTGATTCCAATCTCCTCTTCAACTCCAAATTCAGCCACAGCAAAAAAAAACTCTCCACCAAAATCCAAGATTCAAAAACAAATGAGTTTTCATTTCTTTACATAGAGTTTTCCCCAAATTTGGTCAAACCCCTAAAATATCCCACCCACTAAATTTATTGAGCTTTTGGAGGATATTTCCATTTTTTAAAAATTTTAAAACAATTTAATTTCCAAGAATGATATTTCAAAATTTCATAATTTCATTTAAAACTAAAATCCCCAAAATTGCAAAGAAGGTATATTTTATCAACATTTCCAAAAAGTGAGATTTAACACATTTCTATTTTTATTATCATTTAACTTAACTATCTAACATGATTTCCTCTTACATTTTAAATTTTAAATCTAAATATACAATAATGGCAAAATAACTATTTCATTTAATTTATGACCATTGGCCTAGTTAACCAATAAACTAAAAATGATTTTATTAATTAAACCAAAATAATCAATGAAATAAAATAATATTCAACATTGAAACTAGATATGTTAAATCATCACTTTAACCATACCCACCATTTAATAGCCTTTAAAAATATGAACTGAAATAGTTAACCAAGGAGGAATGAACCAAATCAAAACCGCTAAACCCAACGACAAACTATGACTAGGGTGACGACTTGGCACGGAAAACCTAGCTACTATCTCCCAATCGATAACCATTGGTCAATGGACATGCTCAAACTTGTGAAACCAGGTGGAGTCAATGTCCTATACCTGCAGTCCTACAAACAAAATGAGTGTTGAACATGCATATAACATAGTAGACACACCGTGAAGGGGAAATCGTGGAATCACAGGCGCTCACATGCGAGTGATGTAATCCCATCCCCTTCACCAATATAGTAATACTAACTGACAAATCTAACATCAATAATATAATCAAAAGCATAAAGCATCGTTAATTTCAAATATATGCTAAGCTAATCCAAAGCATGCCTTAATGATAACGTCGGAGTAAAATGCCATCACATTAAAATAGAACATTCACATCTCTTAACAGTCAGCGATCAAATAGCAACCGAGCACCTTAATTCAAGTGTTAACAGAAACAAGGCATAACAAAGAAAAAAATTATCTGATCAACAGAGCACAAAATGGAGGGGTGTTACAAACCTTGTGTTTAACTCTACATGTAAGGCTTGTGGAAGTGTGTTGAAGTGTGTTGGGATCTATTTGGGCCCTAATTAAGGATTTATGTAGGTCTCCTTTTGTTCCTATCCACTGTGGGAATGTTTAGGTTCCAACCGATTTTGAATTTGAATGTATAATGGCTAGTGGCTAACATTGGAGAATTTTTTTGAGGTAGAGCTTGATATAAATATGTATGGTGTTGATTCAAGAGTGTGAGAAAAATAATAAGAAGTAATATAGATGCAAGATTGATGTGATTAATGTGTGTGGTGTGAAATTGAGCAAAGCAATGTAAACTTCATGTTAGGGTTCCTGGAGGTAGTGAGCTGAAGGCATCTGAAATCTTTCATATGAAAATATGAAAGTGTGTGATTAATTGTGGTGGAATCCTTGTTGCATTGAGAATTTTTTTCTATGTGTAACATTATTCTTCTATCTTCTTGTACTCTTTTTGTGGTAGTGATCCTTGACTATGAGCCTTTTAGACAGTGTGTCTGATTTTGGCAGTGAGCCCCTTTGTAGCAATTTTTCTATTACTTATATTGTGAGCTAATCATCACCATGGTTTTTCCCTCATTGGGTTTTCCATGTAAATTTGGTGTTCTCTTGTGCATGGTGTTTTGATTTCATTTTTTGTTATCTACATTTCTTGTTTAATCAAACTAATAGAATAAGGGTTTAATGAATGCTTGTGGATTTGATTACTATTGAGGGTTTTGAAGGTTTAATTTATTACAAATGATTCACCCCCCTCTTAGTTGTCTTGTTCATTTCAATAATTCGTATCAAATCATGGTTCCTTGAAGAAGAAGCTTAATCTATTGAGGTAGATCTGAGATGGCAAACAAGATTCCTTTGGAATATCCTAGACTTGATGGATTAGATTATGCATTCTGGAAGACAAATATGGAACTATATTTGTTTGCTCAAGGATATCAGATTGAGAAGGCTTATCATAATACATACACTCCAACTCTAAATAGTCCAATTACAGGTGCATAAATCAAGGTGCATGAGATCAATTCCAAGGCAAGGTACATTATTATGAGTAGTCTTTCAAATATTGAGTTAGTTAAAGTTATGAGTTTGAAGACTGATAAATAAGTTTTGGATAAGTTAGAAAGAATTTATGAAGGAGGTTCAAAGGTCAAACAAGAAAAGTTGTAGAACTTGAAGGAATAGTTTGAAATTATGCATATGTTCGAAGATGAAACAATTAAAGGCTACATACCAAGAGTTGATGAATTGGTAAGTAATATGAGAAGCCTTGGTGCAACAATTAAAGAATATAAAGTAGTGAAGGAAATTATTAGATCTCTTCCAGCTTGTTACATTGAAAAGGTATCTGCTATTGAGGAAACAATTGATTTTGATAATTATTCTAGAGATCAGTTGATTGTTACTCTGACTACATTGAAATGATAAAAATGAAGAAAGGTACAAAAGTAGAGATTGCTTTCAAGGCTAGTAAATTAGAGAAGGTTGAATATTCGAGTGATGAAGATCTTGATGATTTGGAAGCTAACTTAGTGAAGAAGTCAAAAAAGGGCACCTATAAGTACAAAGGTAAATTACCTTTTAAATGTTTTAGCTGTGGTGAGATAGGTCATTATGCTTCTAGATGTCTAAAAAGAGCTCTAAACAATAAGAACAAGGAAATCAAAGGAAATATGATTAAGAAAGCTTACTATGTGAAAGAGGATGTTGGTATTTCTGATGATGAATCTTATTATAGAAATTTTGATGATAATGAATGTCTATTTTTGGCTATAAAAGAAGAATCTAGTTTTGCTAACCCCAAAATTTGTGTGAAGGAAAGTATTCCGGAGATGAAGGATAAGGTTGAAGGTACTTTGGTATCTTATTTTTATGTCAAAGAGGATAAGAATTACTAGGTTGTTGACATTGGCTACTCTAATCATATGATCAGAGACAAAAGTAAGTTTGTTAAAATATAAAATTATGATGGAGGATTAGTTAAATTTGGAGATGATTTAGGAGCAAAGATTTATGGAATAGGTTCAATCAGTTTTTATGGCAAGCATATTACTAAAAACTGTTACTATGTTAGGGACTTAAAATATAATATCTTGAGTGTCAAATAAATGTGTATAAAATGGTATAATATTGTGTTTAATGATGAAGCATGTGAGATTTGGAAAGGGTCCAGAATTGTGATTACTACTGGCAAAAGAATAGATGGAAACATCTATCAGCTTATGGGTGTTGATGGTCATTGCTTTGTGTCCTGAATTAATGATAGATGGTTATGGCATTAGAGGATGTGTCACATGAATTTTGATAATTTGGAAAGAATTAGTTTGGTTCATGCAGAGAGAGATTTACCTAGAATCGCAAAACCTATCAATGATATTTGTGAGAGTTGTCAAGTTGGAAAACAAAAAAGAGTAGCTTTAAGGGAAAGGAACAATTTGATATTGGATTGCTGGAATTAGTGCATATAGATTTTTGTGGTCCTACAAGGGTGAGAATTCCACAAGGTGACAATTACTTTATGCTTTTGATTGATGATTATTCTAGAGTGATATGGGTTACTTTTCTTAGAGAAAAGTCTGACACATTAGATAAATTCAAGGCATTTAAAGCTATGGTTGAGAATGAAATAGATTTAAAAATAAAATTCTTGAGGTTCAAAAAAGGTGGTGAATTCACCTCCAATGAGTTTAACATGTTTTGTGAAGTTCATGCAATAAAGAGGCATTTGTATGCCCCTAGAACTCCTCAGCAAAATGGAGTTGTTGAAAGGAAAAATAGAATTATTCAAGAAGTTGCAAGGACTATGATGGAAGAGGAAAATCTACCACAAGTCTACTGGAGAGAAGCTATTCATACTATTGTTTACATACTTAATAGAGTTTAAGCTAAAGCTAATAGCACAAAGACTCCTTATGAGCTATGATATAGAAGGATTCCTATTGTGAAGTACTTTAGAGTGTTTGGAAGCAAATGTTACATCAAAAGAGAAGAAGAAAACTTAGGAAAGTTTGATGCAAGGTCTGATGAAGGTATCTTCCTTGGATAATCTATTAGAAACAAATCCTATATATGTTGCAACAATAGGTTCAAAAAGATAGTTGATAGTGAAAATGTTAAAGTTGATGAAAATCTGTAGAACTCTATTGCAGTAAATGGATATGTGTTAGATGAACCTAAATCCAGAGAAGTAGCAGAAAAATATGATGAAAAAGAAGTGTAGAATGAAGAGGAAGAAGCTCTAGAAAAGACCCCTAAAACCCCTAAGTATATTCAAAAGAATCATTCCAAAGATTAGATCATTGGAGATAAGAGGAGACGTGCATTGACAAGAAGAAAAGTTGTTGAAGTTGAGGTAAATTTGTGTTTACTTTCTAAATTTAAACCTAAATAAGTGAGTGAAGCATGTAAGGATGAACATTGCATGAAGGCAATGGAAGAAGAACTTGTGCAGATAGAGAAAAATAAGACTAGGGAATTGGTCCCTAGACTAGAAAAAAATAACATAATTAAAACTAAGTTGGTATTCAAGAACAAGTTGAATGATAATAGAGAAGTAGTAAGAAACAAGGAAAAACTTGCATGTAAGGGTTACTCACAAGTAGAAGGTATATATTTTGGGAGAATTTTTCTCTTGTGGATAGGATAGAAGCTATCAAAATGTTCTTGGCAGTTGTAGCACATAAAAATTTTAAGGTCTATCATATGGATGTGAAGTCTGCTTTTCTAAATGGAGAATTGGAAGAAGAGGTTTACATGGAACAACAAAAGTTTTTCAGTTGTCAGATCAACCAAATATGGTATGTAAGTTGAAGAAGTCTATATATGGTTTGAAGCAAGCTCCTAAATCTTGGTATGAAAGATTGGATAGGTACTTGATACAACAAGGATTTAGTAAGGGATCCATAGATAGTAATCTTTACTTTTAAATTGAGGAAGACAAAATCTTGATAGTAGTTGTATATGTGGATGATATTATCTTTGGTGGAAATGAGGCTATGTGTAAGAAATTTTCTAAAGAAATGCAGAAAGAATATGAGATGTCAATTTTTGTAGAGATTAATTTCTTTCTTGGGCTACAAATCAATCAAACAGATAAAGGAATTTTCATTTCATAGTCTAAGTATGTAAAAGAAATGTTGAAGAATTTTAGAATGGATGACTCCAAACCTGTATGTACTCCTATGGTGACTAGTTGTAAATTGAGCAAAGATGATGATTCACCTAAGGATAATCAGAGAAAGTATAGATATATGATCGATGGATTGTTGTATTTGAATACTACTAGACCAGATATCATGTATGCAATTTGTCTTGTGGCTAGATTTCAAGAAGATGCTAAAGAAACACATGTTACATCAGTGAAGAGAATATTCAGATATTTAAGAGGTACACTAACTTATGGGTTGTGGTATCCTAAGGATATTGATTTCACATTAAATTCTTATACAAATGTAGATTGGGTTGGTTGTGTTGATGACAAGAAAAGTACAAGTGGTGGTGCATTCTTTCTTGGATGTAGATTGGTGTCATGGCTAAGTAAGAAATATGATGATAGAGGCTGAGTATATTGCAGTAGCATCATGTTGTACACAAGTATTATGGATGAGAAAAAAATTGAAGGATATTAGAGTTGTATATGACAAACCTATATCTATCTTCTTTGATAATACAAGTGCAATAAACATTTCAAAGAATCTAGTGATGCACTCAAGGACAAAGCATATATCTATCAGGTATCACTTTTTTAGAGAGAAGGTTATGGAAAATGAATTGAAGCTTGAGTATGTTCCTATAAAGGATTAGATTGTTGATATATTTACTAAGGCTTTTACTAAGGATACTTTTGAGTATCTTTAGGAGAAGGGGGTTATTGCCCCTCCTTTCTTGAACTAGATGCATATGGAGATGCATCAGTCTAGTGGATCTATGGATCTATGTCTTTTCTAGACTGATGTTGGTGGCTACCTCTTAGGGGGAGTAGGTAGTGTCATGTTTCCTTTTTGTTGTTGATTTAGTTGGGTGTACTGCTAAGGGGGAGTATTTAGAGCAGGTAATTTTTGTTCAGTGTCAAAGAGGGAGAACACTGCAAAATATTTTATCTTTTTCCATTGATGTCAAAGGGGGGGAGAAAATCATGTGAAAAAGAGAGAAATTTGTTGTCAAAGAGAAAGAGACTCCTCTAAGGGGGGGGGTTTTAGGAATGTTGTGTAGGCTATCTAATCTGAAAAAAAGGGAGAGATTGTTCAGATTTGTTGTGTGGTCCTTGGTGGTTTTAACATCTTGTGTTGCCATCAATGACAAAGGGGAATATTGTTGCAAGTAAAATCTAGTGTTGTCATTGATTTCAAAATGAAATCTAGTAACTGGTGTTGTCATTGATGTCAACTATGGGATGAAGATGTTGAGGATATTGAGAAAATTATGGAAAATAGGAAAAAAAAGTTGTGCATGTGTAGTTGAGACCTTCAAGAAGTGTTGTGAGTACATGGAGCTATTATTTTGTTATAGAGTCTGAAGATGATTTGGAATGAAGTAATGAGCTAAGATGACGTCTCTGGTACTTGGTTTTTGTTGTGTGGTTTCATAACATGCCCCAAGAATGTAAGGCTTGGGGACCCAAGAGAAAAAATAATGCTTATGGTAGGTGTTGGTTGGCAAAGGATCACTAGAGGCTCATGTTGAAGTGAAATTCTTTGAAGTAATTCATGATTTTTGAATGAACTAGGTGTCGAGTGTACCAAATACCGGGTACCAAGAAGCCAGGTTGGTTGGAATGTTTAATGCAAGGTTTGGTAAGTGTTTCTAGTTTGGAGGTGAAAGTCTAGAAAATGTGAAGGTTCCAGTGGTAACCGGGATCCAAGTAAATTTATTTTGGTAAAAGGCTGAAGTTTGTTGGGTACCGGTACCAGGTAATAGTGCATGCATGTTGGGTGTTAAGGTTGATTGTAAAATTTCCTAGGAGCTCAAAATGTCTGGTAACCCGCCTAAAGGGATAACTATGCGAGAATGCATTAAAAGCATGTTATTTATGATTTGATTTAAAAATATGATTTATTAATGATGGTTTTATTTTAATGAAATTATATAAATGTTTAAAAAGGGATTGGTATATGGAATTTTATGCAAGAGAAACAGATGTTGGACTATGCTTCAGTATGGACAGTCAGGAAAATTTGGGTTACAAGTAGATCCAGTGATATAGCTAGGTTTGGTGGTGCACTCTGAAAGCTCATGTGAGCAAAAAGCTCAAATCAATGGAGGATCAAGAATCCTGGTATTATGCATGCGGTGAAGGGGTACGCCTAGCTCTAGGGTGATTTACTTATGGGTGTTTTATGCTCAAGCCTAAACCTAAATATAGAAACCAAAAGTGTTGGTGGATTGGGGTATATATATCTGGTTCCACCTGATCACTCTAATATCCAAGCAGAGGAAGTTCCTACATTTTTTTGACAAATTTGCTTGGTTTGGGTTTGATTTCATGATCAAATTCCAAATTTTCAAAGTGTTGAAGAAGGTTGGCATTCGTTGACTTATTCAAAATTTCTCTTGCTAGTTGTTATGTGCCACATGCCTTGTTGCAATTCATCCCTTGGATTTACTCTCATGTGTTGGTTAAATTTCCGAGCATCTTGTTCTTATAAAAGGCTAAGAGATGTTTCATTAGAATTTAACTAATATCAGAGCCATTTTCAAAGCTATTTTCTAATATGAAATCTTACATAGTTGATTATTTGTTCCTATCAGACAATATTGTGTATTGTGTCGTTTAAGGGTGCATACTAACACTATCTGATGGAAAATAATCCCCCCTTTTCTTTAAACTCTTGCATCATTATGTGTCTAGTTGTGAAGCAATATGGTGACATATGGAATGGTTTTCTCTAGTTTGGTTATTTCTTGAGGCATGCATGGATAATACCAAAGGAGAAATTTTACTTTTTAGTAATTTCTTATGCATTGTTTTAGAATATATGCTTATATTTCAAAAAATGTTCCAAAAAGTAATGAATGCATTGAATTTTAATTACAAATCTTTTAATTCCATGAAATTGTTGAATGCTTAATGCTAAATCTACTTGGATGAATGCAACTTATTTGAATTTCATGAAATATTGTTGCAATTTTTTTGATTTCATGAAGTTATTAAATCACCAGACTGAGATTATTTTCATATCTCTATGATACCAACCAATACCTTAAGGACCGTTTACCCCTTATGTTTAACATCATTATCACACCAAACACTGAGCGATCCTAGTGTGTCAAGACCTAACATAAACACACCTTGGGATCAAGCTGAGTTAGCCTTAGATTTAGGTTCTCTCTATGGAGTCTTTCAAGAAAGATAGGTTCTTGTGGTGTCCCTATGAGAATTTATCTTCCAATTGGTGTGTGACTAACATCTACATCAATAGTTTCCAAGTGCTTTTGAGAAAATTTAATAAATAGAGTAAACTATGTTGTTCAAATATTCATAGTGTGCTCTGATGTTGTGCTTCACATTCTGTCTATGTTGATGATATAGTTGTGTGGATCTTACAAGTTATTCAAGGGTGTCATAGGTTTCTATATTCATAATTTTAGTTTTTGGCTCATTATATTGTGCGAGATATTTTCACCAGTGTCTAAACTAGTTGTTAAGTAATATTTTTTGTGGTCTGGGAGAAATGTATTTGCTCCACATTTCTCCGTTGTTTTTATTTAGGTTGTGTAGATTTGGGAAGTTGATTATAGTGCTTTTATCTTTTTGTATTCAAGTTTTTACTTGATTTGGTGCAATACAATGTGAGTTTCATTTATCAGTATGAAGTTAAGGGTTACCAATTGTTTTGAGTTGTAGTATGTGTTGATGTGAGCTTGGATGAAGTGTTTGATGAATCTTAACTAGTTTGTGGATTCTTCTAGATTGAGTTCAAGTGAATTATGTTTTCTGAAACTTTTGGCTTGATTTAAGGAAGGGTGTACTTAATTTCTATGGTGTTTTGCACGGGTGTTGGCCAACCTTGTGTCTAACACTACATGCGAGGCTTGTGGAAGCATGTTGAATTGTGTTGGGATCTATTTAGGTCCTAATTAAGGATTTATGTAAGTTTCCTTTCATTCCTATCCACTACAGGAATGTTTAGGTGCCAACTTATTTCGAATTTGAATGTATAACGGTTAGTGGCCAACATTGGAGAATTTTTTTGAGGTAGAACTTGATATAAATATGTATGGTGTTGATGCAAGAGGGTGAGTGAAAGAATAAGAAGTAAGATATATGTTATATTGATGTGAGTAATGCGTGTGATGTGAAATTGAGCAATGTGAACTTCATGTTAGGGTTCCTGACAGTAGTGAGTTGAAGGAATCTGAAATATTTCATGTGAAAGTGCAAAAGTGAGCGATCAATTGTGGTGGACTCCTTGTTGCATTAAGAAGTGTTTTCTCTATTTAACATTCTTCTTTTATCTTTTAATGTTCTTTCTATGGTAGTGAGCCCTAGCTATGAGCCTTTTGGACAATGTGTCTGATTTTGGTAGTGAGCCCCTTTGTACCGGTTTTTCTATTACTTATATTGTGAGATAATCCTCACCATGGTTTTTCATTCATTGGGTTTTCTACATAAATTTAGTGTTCTATTGTGCATGGTGTTGTGATTTTAGCTTATGTTATCTACATTTCATGTTTAATCAGACTAACAAAATAAGGGTTTAATGAATGCTTGTGGATCTGATTATTGTTGAGGGTTTTGAAAGTTTAATTTGTTACAATTGATTCACCCCCCTCTCAATTGTCTTGTTCATTTCAACACTTTATGGAACATGATTCTTATCACTTTTCAAGAAATTTCACCATTGTTAGATACTGTAACTATGGGAAATATTCAGGTTAGCAGATTAGTGCATAAATAAATAAAAACCCAAAGTAACAATGAAGTACAAAGGAGGAAATAACATGAAAACAAAGAAAGATATTACCTAGTGTCTTCAACCTCCATGATTGACCTCCATTACACCTTCTCTATTTGCTACAATATGTAGTTTTCCCTCAGATTTTGTGTGAGCAATCTATGACTATGCCAAGACCTAAGCAAATGTTGAAGGATTTGATCACAAATGCTAAACTATGCAACTATGCAACTAGTAAGCAAGCCTAAAGTATGCCTAAATTATGCCAATGCTAAGATGTCAATATGCCAAGAGATGAAGTATGCCTAAGAAAAGATTGCATGAGATGTCAAAATGAGACCAAAATTAGCATTTTATAGAAAATGCAATTTTGGATGAATGACCAAGATTAAAAGTTGACAAATGCCCTAGAATCAATGGACAAGATTCAATATGACAACCCACAATTAGGGATAGGGAAACATTAGGGTAAATTTGAAATGAGTGGACAAGATTTGATTTTAGAAAATCAAATCAAGGGACAAGATTGCATGTGACAAGAAGATAAGGATGGCACTGAAAAAGAGAGAGCTGGGAAATCAAATAATATTAAAAATTACTTCATTTATGGAAGAAAATTGCTATTTTGAATTAAAAATTAATTTAATTCAAAAAGGTGGGGTTATGTGACAGTAAATAATTAATTTGAATTATTTACTAAAAGAGAGAAAATTAGAAAGTGAGACCATTTTAAATAAATAATTTTATTTAAAGTTGGGAAAATGCCAAGGTGGACGATAATTAAATAAATTAAAGAATTTATTTAATTATGAGAAGACATCAAAAATTTATGACATATTTAAATAAATGAATAAAATTTATTTACTTAAATAATCAAGAGGAATAAAAGACATGAATTAATTAAATAATTAAGAAAGTTATTTAATTAATAGTTGAAAGTGGTCAATAGGACATAATTAAATGTTTTAATTATGCTAGGAAGAATGTGGCAAAAATAGAGCTTGCATGCCTAGGTCATTTTTATGTGTTTACATTTTGCCTATCTTTGTCATAATGCAGCTTGTCGCATTGTGACAAAGAAAATTCAATTAGAAAGATGCCCCAGTAAAGGTATGGAGTATCTATGCCCCCTTAGGAAAATTTGCAAATTTTGGTCCAGTGACAGAAAAATTTAGAAAATGTCCCTACAAGTTAATTTGATGTCCAAAAAAGAAATGGCGCAAATGGTTTCTAGATTTCGAGGTGCTTAAGGAAACCAAAAAGGTGGTCAAAGTTGGTCAAATGAGCCTCCAGTAATAAAATTTTGAAGAAAATTCCACTTTGACCCTATAAATAAGTTCAAATTGGGTGAAAAGTCAATTCATTTCATTTCCACCTTTGTAAACTTTGAGATCTCAAAGCTAGGATACCTCGCGTGAAGATGGTGGTTCCAGTGACCGAGCACCACAGATACATCATCCGAACATTTAGATGGCCAGAGGGTGCAGAGGCACCGGTAAGTACACCTTGCCCACTTTGTACTATTATCATTTTTCGTCCATTTTTAGGGTTTTTAGGTAGGTCAGCAAATGCGCCGTGATGCATACACATTCACGTAAGCCGCATTTGAGTTTGTATTCGACGTATTTGATGCGTCACAATGGAAACATGACAGTCTCGTTAGGTTTTCAATTAGGTGTGACGCATTCAAAGATAAGAGAGACACATTCACCATTTTGAGTCGCAAGTGACAGTTTTAGCGATGCATTCACAAGAGTGCAATGCATTTTTGAAGCCATGCGACACATTCAATTTGTCAATGACACATTTGTGGGTCTGATCAATGCAAACGATTGAAGATGACACATTTGTGGGTCAAAATGATGCAAGTTCCAAAACATGACACAATTGCTGGATGAAACGACGCAAATTCTAGGTCGCGATGCAAATGAAGTCAACACGATGCATTTGACTTTGACTAGGGTTGACCAAAGTTGACTTAGTTTTAGGCTCACTTTATGCTTATGTTTAATTAGATAGATGGTAATAATGATTATCAAGAATGTGCTAACTCTTGTTTCTACATGTGTAGAAATGATTACCACTGATCTATATGCACGTGTTTAGGCCATCAACTTATACATTTCAGGATCAGCTGATGAACCGAGAGCAGAGGCAATTGATGCGACTGGGATTATATTATGTCACCTATATGCCCATTATCCAGGCTAATAGGGGGCTTTTGATGGCACTCTGTGAGAGATGATATTCAGAGACCTACTCCTTCCACCTATCGACAGAGGAGGCTACTATTACTCTAGAGGATGTGTACAGGATTCTGCACATTTCAATTAGAGAAGCACAAGTAGTGTATGATCCATAGTGGGGAGTGCAGGCCATGACAGAGCTATACAAGGCAAATGACACCATAGGCCTTAGTGTCGAGAGCTACGAGATTCAATGGGAGCATATGACTAAGCACTACCTATGGTGGGATGCGATGTTGTGTACATTGATTGTCAGAGTCCTCATTCCATATCGTTGGGGACATGAATTCTTGATCAGATGGGGAGATGTGCTAGTTCGCATGTGATGGGATAGGATAGTTTTTGCATGGGGGTCCTATTTGCTTGGTATGTTGTATCACTAGTTACATGAGATAGCATACAGGGGTGTACATTGCATCAGTTGTGGGACGACACTGCTGATGATATGGGATTGGAAGCATATTCCCATCTTTCAACCACCTATTCAAAGACCACAGCTAGCAAAGGGGATGCCCTATGTGTACCTATATGTGGGTGCCCTACAATAGACAAGAGTCAGAGAGACTGGATTCTGGTGGCACAGGATAGACACCATGACAACATTTTTCTAGAGGTTGTATAGGGATTACACACAGTGGGCCAGAGAGGGAGATCACTTGTCATTTTATAGGTAGTTTCAATATCTAATTGGCTACACTGTACAGTCATAGCTCATCATCAAGATGTACCTGCCCTAGCGGGTATTACATCAGTTCGGGGAGCAGCAGGGTGTGCCTATGGGGACTGTTGAGTATGCTAGATCATCGTGAGAGCCTATGTGGGGTCCTGCCATATCAGTACCATTTTCTGAGTAGTAGATAGATGGGTTGGTGGTGTAGCCATGGGGTTGGAGTGGAGATCTTGCAGATCCAGGGACGTCTGTAGATTATGACTTATGGTGGTAGACACACAGACTGATTCCCTTGATAGATCTGGATGGACCAACACCTATTGATCACAGATAGGATCATTTGACCAACTTTGACCACCCTTTTGGCTGCCTTAAACACCTCAAAATATAAAACCGTTTGTGCCATTGCTTTTCTGGACATCAAATTAACTTGTTAGGACATTTTCCAAATTTTTCTATCACTGGGCCAAAATTTGCAAATTTTCTCGAGGGGGCATAGATACTTCATACCTTCGCTGGGGCATGTTTTTGACTAAATTTTCTTTGTCACAATGCGATAGGTTGCATTATGACAAAGAGGGGAGAAATCTAGACACATAAAAATGACCTAGGCCTACAAGCTCTATTTTTGCCACATTCTTCCTAGCATAATTAAAACATTTAATTATGTCCTATTGACCACTTTCAACTATTAATTAAATAATTCTTAATTATTTAATTAATTCATGTCTTTTATTCCTCTTCATTATTTAAAAATAATAATTTTATTTATTTATTTAAATGTGTCACTAATTCTTTAATGTCTTCCCATGATTAAATAAATTCATTAATTTATTTAATTATTTTTTGGCCATTATTTCCTCTTGATTATTTAAATAAATAAATTTTATTCATTTATTTAAATACATCATTAATTTTGTATGTCTTCTCATAATTAAATAAATTGTTTAATTTATTTAATTATTGTCCACCTTGGCATTTTCCCAACTTTAAATAAAATTATTTATTTAAAATGGTTCCACTTTCTAATTTTCCCTCTTTTAGTAAATAATTCAAATTAATTATTTACTATCACATGACCCCACCTTTTTTAATTAAATTAATTTTTAATTCAAAATAGCAATTTTCTTCCATAAATCAAGTAATTTCTAATATTATTTGATTTTCCAGCTCTCTCTTTTTCTATGCCACCCTTATCTTCTTGTCACATGCAATCTTGTCCCTTGATTTGATTTTCTAAAATCAAATCTTGTCTGGACTCATTTCAAATTTACCCTAATGTTTCCCTAACCCTAATTGTTAGTTGTCATATTGAATCTTGTCCATTGATTCTAGGGTATTTGTCAATTTTTAATCTTGGTCATTCATCCAAAATTGCATTTTCTATAAAATGCTAATTTTGGTCTCATTTTGACATCTCATGCAATCTTTTCTTAGGCATACTTCATCTCTTGACATATTGACATCTTAGTATTGGCATAATTTAGGCATACTTTAGGCTTGCTTACTAGTTGCATAGTTGCATAGTTTAGCATTTGTGATCAAATCCTTCAACATTTGCTTAGGTCTTGGCATAGTCATAGATTGCTCACACAAAATCTGAGGGCAAACTACATATTGTAGCAAATAGAGAAGGTGCAATGGAGGTCAATCATGGAGGTTGAAGACACTAGGTAATATCTTTCTCTATTTTCATGTTATTTCCTCCTTTGTACTTCATTGTTACTTTAGGTTTTTATTTATTTATGCACTAATCTTCTAACCTAAATATTTCCCATAGCTATAGATACATGGAGATCTTGTGCACACACCTACTCAGAAACTTCATCTAATTACATCACCATGGTCGTTCTCTCAGTGGGAACTCGACCTTGTGGGAAAGATCCATCCTACCTCAACCAATGGTCATAAGTTTATCTTTGTTGCAACTAAGCTTTGTGATTATTTTTCTAGATTTTCTATTTTTTGAATATTGGAAAGAAAAACAATAAGCTTTGTGACTAATTTTTCCAGATTTTCTATTTTTGCACATTTTCTAGCACTTGTAGAGGCCGTACAACAAATTTTTGGTTTAGATATTTTTGGGGAAGCATAATTTATTGTTTTAACTTGTATTTGAATCCAACTCAAAGGTTCCTTAATAATTTTTTGTGCATTTATTTGACTAATCTCTTAGACTAGCCAGAAATTGGGTATTTGAGGGTTTTGTTAGTTTAAAGCATGAACTAACCCATTCCACCTTTCTGTCTGCTCTGTTACTTGGTGGAATGGGTATATTTCGTTAGGGGAAGTTGAGAGAATGGTGAGTTTATGCAGGGGAGGTCTGGAAAGGAGATGGGTGTGAAGCCCTAGTATGAAATAATGAGTTTTCCATATGAAAAGTGTGGTTTTGATAAGTCAAATTGAGAAATAGGTTGGGGCAGTATAATTTTATGGTGACTTGAGTTTGTGCGGGTTGTTTTGGACCTGATTGAAGATTTGGAAATATTTTTTGAGTGTGGGAAAGGTGTTTTTCAATAAACCCCTAGTTTCTAGGCTTAAAATGAGGGTTTAGTGATTTGGCCATTGAATGTTTATATCTCTGAAATCTAATTGAAGATTATGTGGTTTTAACACATTGGTATTGCTGCCCAATTGAGTTTATAAGTTGTGGAAAGGTTTTGTGAGTAGTTGTTTTGGAAAAGAGGGCTAATTTGATCCCCAAAAGGTGTGAAAATCTTGATTTGAGCAATCTATTACAAAACAACCTTAGGCAGTTGTTTGGTATGTTGTTAAGCTCAATAATGGGTCCTTGAAATAGGACTGGTCTCAGTTTGAAAAGAAGTGATTGAGAAAATATACCCAATTTAGTGGGTTTGGAATGCTACAAGGAAATAGAGGGATTTGGTGGAGATAAAGAGAATTTTAAGACTTGATGATCTGAGAGTTGTTTTGTTGATTCATTTTGTGTTTGAGTGTGTGGCAATGGTGCAGGTGCACCTTTGCAAGAACATGCCTCCATGAGACAATTTTAGCTTTTGATTTAGTATAGTTGATTTCATGTTGGAATAAGGCCTAAAAGGTCACATTTAGCATGTATTAGGTCTTAGTTTGTAATTTTGGGTCATTTTGGGCATAAATGTAAAAAGTGCAAAATTGACAAAATGTTGTCAATACAAAAATTGTAAAAATGCAAAAAAAGGGCCAAATAGAGGAAGATCAAAGGTCAAGAAGTTAAGGAGTCAATTTTAGGCATTGGAAGTGGTTTTTAAAATCATTTTGAACCTTCACAAATCTTGAGGAAGGTTGGGAGTTGAAGAATAAAGAAGAACTTTAATGAAAAATTCTATTTTTCTGTTATTTTTCTGGTAATTTTTTGTTTCAGGCCATTGTGCGGCCACATTCTGTGTAATATTCCTTTCATCCCCAATTGTAAATCATATCCCTATGAATCTACATTATTTTTCAATTTATTTCACTTTAATCCATTTAGTATAATGAAAGTTATGTGCAAATTAGTACAGGCGGGTAAAACCCTGAACCAGGGTAGGGAATGTTGAAGGAAATTGCATATCTCATAGTTTAACTATTGAAACCTACTCAAAATTGGTGTGTAAGGATTTTTTTATGTGTTTTAAAAGAATTTAAAGTTTCAGATCCTAAAAAGGTGGTTTGAGGTAATTTCTATCAATCCTGAGATCTGCAATTTGTGAAAAATCTGAAGAAACACAGTGTACAGTGAGATTTAAAGAGTTTTGTGCATGGTTTTTGAATACTTCTTGAATAATATTGTTTTTATAAGGTGTTTAAGTGTGTTATGAGTCCATTACAAGAATTGGGTTGGAGATTTTACAAGTTTTTGGAATCCTTTTAGTGATTGTCCTGTTCTGGCAGAGCATTTGAAATAGTCAAAAGTTTGTGTTTTGATGGTATCAAAGATGTTCTACTTGATGAATGTGATTCTAAAGGTTGCAGTAGAGTAATTCAAACCCTTTATTGATGGGGTTTGTGAAACTTAAAAGATTTTGTGATCATTTGAAGGCTGGTTCTTGCATAACAGTCTATGACAATCATGTTTTTGGAATTAAAGTTAAAGGGTTAGAATAAGGGTTTGGAGAAATATCATAAGTAATGAATGGGGATTGATTTAAATTGTTTGTATTGATGAATTTGAAATTTTTTGAGGTATCTACAAAGAGATATGGGCCTGAAAATGTATGGTTGTTTGATTTTATGGCCTAAATGGCCTAATTGTTGTTTAGGACAGTCACCTTTGTAAATGCACATGTTTAAGAGTTTGTGTTGAGAAAAGATTTGTATTCCATCAATTTGTTGTTGTCTAAAGGTGTTTTGTAGAATCAATAAGTGGTTTGAGTCTTATTCTCAGTTGGAGTGCTTTGAATCAAGGTTTTGTAAAGGAAAAGTTCCTTGAAAAACATATAATTGCATTGAAAGTTGGTTGTCTCAATGAAAGCTTCAGTTTGGTAGATTGTTTTGTTGTCAAGAAGAAAGTGAGTAGATTTTTTTTTTACCTCTTTCCTTGCATCAGAGTGGTATCAGAGCTAGAAGTCTCTAGGAAAAGAGATTTGGTGTTGTGTTTGTGTGTTGTGGTTTTTTGCAGGTTAGGAAGAACCTAGTTGGTGGCCAAAAGACTAGGTTGAGGATAAGTGGAAGGGACCTAGGTGAGGCTGATAAAGTTGAGAAAAGAGAGTGAAGCAAGGAGAGACTTTCTTGTGAAGATGGAAGTGTTAAGAAGCCATTTGCAGGCAGAGGAAGAAAGAAAAAAGAGAAAGAGGCAAGAGAAGTTTGATAAAGAGATAGTTGAGTTGAAGCAAGCCATTGAAAGAATAGAGTTGGAGTTCCAAATTAAGATGAAATAGTTTTATAGACAAGCATTTAGTAGGCATTTGACTGTGAGAAAGAAAGTTGTATGGCCCATAAGGAAGATAGTCAAAAGAAGAAGACAAATAAAGAGAATGGAGGAAGATGCGTTTGAAGATGCTGGAGAAGTATTCAAGGATGAAGACAAAGGTATTCCCAAGAATGAAGATGAGGATGTAGCAAAGATAAAGGGTCTGATTTCAAAGGATGAAGACTTTGAGCTGGTGACAAGAATAGATGAAGAAATGATCAAGGATGAATTGCTTATGGAGATTTGTAAAGAGCTGAAGAAAGATGGAGGTATTGTGTTAGGACTAATATGTCATTTCTTTGTTATGTTAATTCTTTGGACAGGGAATAATTTTCAGGGCAAGAAGCAATAGATCTGAGGACAAAGTGTTGAGATTGAGATTGTGATGAAGGAGAAGATTCACAAAGACAGGTCTAGAAGGTAACCAATTCACATAGACCAACTTAAACCTAAAGTGAAAATGAAAAAGTTGTTTCAGGGCATGAAGACCACAAGGAGTAGTAATGATGAGGCTTGGTGCATTCAATCCAAGCAGACTTGGAATTCTTTTGGCCAGGGAGAATGGTGCAGATGCACGTTTGCAAGAACATGCCTCCATGAGGTAATTTTAGCTTTTGATTTAGTCTATTTGATTTCATGTTGGAATAAGGCCTAAAACATCACATTTAGCATGTATTAGGTCTTATTTTGTAATTTTGGGTCATTTTGGGCATAAAGGTAAAAAGTGCAAATTTGACAAAATGTTGTCAATACAAAAAATGTTAAAATGCAAAAAAAGGCCAAATAGAGGAAGATCAAAGGTCAGGCCATTAAGGAGTCAGTTTTAGGCATTGGTAGTGGTCTTTAAAATCATTTTGAACCTTCACAAATCTCGAGGAAGGTTGGGTGTTGAAGAATAAAGAACTTTAATGAAAAATTATGTTTTTCTATTATTTTTTTGGTAATTTCCTATTTTAGGCCATTGTATGGTCACATTCTGTGTAATATTCCTTTCCTTCCCCATTGGAAATCATATCCCTATGAATCTACATTATTTTTCAATTGATTTCACTTGAATCCATTGAGTATAATGAAAGTTATGTGCAAATTAGTATAGGTAGGTAAAACCCTGAACTAGGGTAGGCAGTGTTGAAGGAAATTGTATATCTCACATTTTAAATGTTGAAACTTGCTAAAAATTGGTGTGTAAGGATTTTTTGATGTGTTTTAAAATATTGTAAAGTTTCAGAGCCTGAAAAGGTGGTTTGAGGTAATTTCTATCAATCCCTAGATCTGTAATTTGTGGAAAATCTGAAGAAACACAATGTACAGTGAGATTTAAAGAGTTTTGTGCATGGTTTTTAATCCTTATTGAATTATATTGTTTTTATAAGGTTTTTAAGTGTGTTATGAATCCATTACAAGAATTGGGTTGGAGAGTTTACAAGTTTTTGGAATCCTTTTAGTGACTACCCTGTTCTGGTAGAGCATTTGAAACAGACAAAAGTTTGTGTTTTGGTGGTATCAAAGATGTTCGACTTGATGAATGTGATTCTAACAATTGTAGTAGAGTAATGTAAACCCTTTCCTGATGAGGTTTGTGAAACTTAAAAGGTTTTGTGATCATTTGAAGGTTGGTTCTTCAATAACAGTCTATGACAGTCATGTTTTTGGAATTAAAGTTAAAGGGTTAGAATGAGGGTTTGGAGAAATATCATAAGTATCGAATGGGGATTGATTTAAATAGTTTGTACTGATGAATTTGAACATGTATGAGGAATCTACAAAGAGATATGGGCTTGGAAAATGTATGGTTGTTTGATTTTATGGCCTAAATGGGCCTAATTGTTGTTTTCGACAGTCACCTTTGTAAATGCACATGTTTAAGAGTTTGTGTTGAGAAAAGAGTTTGATTCCATCAATTTGTTGCTGTATAAAGGTGTTGTGTAGAATCAATAGGTGGTTTGAGTCTTATTATCAGTTGGAGTGCTTTTAATCAAGGTTTTGTAAAGGAAAAGTGCATTGAAAAACAAAATTACATTGAAAGTTGGTTGTCTCAATGAAAGCTTCAGTTTGGTAGATTTTTTTTTGTCAAGAATAAAGTGAGTAGAGTTTCTTCTGACTTTTTTCCTTGCATCACTTTGGATTTTTATTTATTTATGCAATAATATGCTAACCTAAATATTTCCCATGGTTACAGATATATGGAGATCTTGTGCACACACCTACTCAGAAACTTCATCTAATTACATCACCAATGGTCATTCTCTCAATGGGGACTCGACCTTGTGGGAAAGATTCATCCTACCTCAGCCAGTGGTCCTAAGTTTATCCTTGTTGCAACTAAATATTTAACTAATTGAATTAAAGTTATTCTAACGACCTACATCACCAATAAACAAATATCCAAGTTCATCCTTAATTACATCATATGTTGGTATAGTGTTCCCCAATCCATTGTCACATATAACGATTGTCCTTTAAAAATCCAGGATGTCCATGAATTGTGCAAGATATTTCACATTGAACATCATTTCTCCACTCCATACTACCCCCAGGGAAATGGTCAAGTTGAGGCATCTAACAAAACTATCCTCAAAATCCTAAAGAAGACTATCGATGATATTGGTTGTGACTGGAACATCCAACTCAACCTAGCATTATGTACCTATTGTACTAGAATTCACACTACCATAAGAGCCACTCCATATTCCCTCATTTTTGGATCCAAATCCATTCTTCCCATTGAGGTTGAGTTACCATCTTTGAGAGTATCCATGCAATAGTTCATTGATAATGAAGAATATAACATATCCTATTTGCATGAGCTCGAGTTGTTGGATGAGAAGCGACAAAATGCATTGGTCCATTTACAGGCATATAAAAACCATCTTTTTTGCAGATATAATAAGAAAGTTTGAGCAAGGAATTTTGACATTTGTGACCTAGTTTTGAAAGAAAATCCCAAGAATCAAATAGAAAGAGAGAAACCAGGGAAGTTCGAGTCTAATTGGTTGGGTCCCTACATCATAACAACAACATATGGATCTAGTTCCTATCATATTTCTACTCCTGAAGGTGAAACACTATTAGATCCTATCAATAGTATGCACCTTCGCAAATGTTATACCTAGTGCTTGGAGAATCCCATCAAAAGTAAAAAATACAAAAACAAAGGTAAAAAATATTGTCACCTTGATGAAAACTTGGAAAACAGGCATCTTGGTGACACCAAAAAAAAAATTTAAAAATTTAAAAGAAAAGAAGAAAATAGTAAAGAAAAATAAATCGTACAATAGTGAAAACCACTTTGGTGGCGCTTTGGGAAAGTACCATGTGGTGAAAACCTAGAAACAGGTGCCATATGTAGTAAGTATTTGCTCCATTGTTGACTATCACTCTATCTAGTTTTCCCACTTTCGCCCATCCTTCTTGCATACCCTCCATCCATAATAAGGCTTGGTCATCATTCTCATGGTTTGAGACCCTTTGGAATTTAGTGTCCTACACCTTTCATATCCATCCATAACAATTCCTCATATCCCTTTTCCCATAATAAGTTGGTGTTATATCTGACTGGCGGAAATTCCTAGACTTAGATTTCATAAGGGATCCTAGAAATGGTAGTAGCATTTAAAATGTAAAAATCCAAAACATTAGAAAACCTCATAATCCAAAAAATTAGAAAACATCAAAATACAAAAAAATACAAAACATCAAAATTCAATAACAATATAAAACATCAAAAGCCAAAAGAAAATTAAATGTTAGAAAACCCAAAAATAGAGTCAGTGTCAGTGTCAGTGCAAGTGGTTGAACTACATTGCCTCTATGACTTCACATAGGCAAGGCCATCATCAATGAGCCCCCGAGGCACTAGGTCAATCCTTTAGGGTTTGTTGAGTCAAGTCAATCATGATCCACCTATCATAATAAATTATCCATGGTCAAAGTCCAATTGAACTACAATGTCTCTACATGTATAACGTAGGCAAGGTAGTATCGATGAGCCCCCGAGGCACTAGCTCATGTTCCTTTAGGGTTTTTCATAGCAAGATCTTCACCCATCATTGTGTAGGTGTCACAATAAAACTATCCCTTTCTAAGGTTGACATTTTGAGTAGACAAAAAATAATCAAAAAAGAGAATTGAGCTTATCAAAATCACAAAACAACAAGAAAACTATCCAACGAGTCTTGAACTTTCATAGGTCAATTAGCTGAACAATCAAAATGGTCAAAACAATCAAATAGTCAAACAATCAAGCAGTCTTATACAGGATGTTGCATCATCAAAACTAGATCCAATCCATCATTGGTTTTATATGACACATGTCATCCCTGAAAGCATCCTTTATCCATCCATCCTATCAAACTATCTTATACAGGTTGTTGCACCCTCAAAACCAAATTCAATCCATCATTGGTCTTATACGAGGTGTACCTTTCTTGAAACCAAACACTATCACTATAAAAAATTTGGTCATATAAACAAATAATCATTGGAAAATAGTCTAAATGGTTCTTGAATTTGCTCTAATTTGTTTTATCTTTTTATTGATTTAACTTTGATCATTTTACGCTGCCCCTCAAGGATGTACCAAGAAGGATTTACAAGAGAAATGATGGATCATGACCTATTTTCTCTTTGATTTTTGTTTGTGGTTTGTGTTGACAATATGATTGGGGAAACTTGGTTCCTTGTATGTGTTAGAATTTTCCATTTGGCATAATCAAAACATCCTATACAAGCTAAAGCTAAAATGAATGCTTTCTTGTGTCAGGATCAGCATGCTTGGTGGTCACTTCTACACATGTTCTGGGAAGATTCTATAGTTCCTAGTCTCCGTCATGACATTCCTTGTCTGTCGTGTGTCTATTTTTTGTAAGGGATAGCATATCACACCTTGGTCTATGTCATACCTCAGTGTTCACCATTCATTGCCATAATACGTTCTATGATGATAATCATGCAATCAAATAAGAGTTTGATCATTTATTATTAGAAAGATCTCTTTATAGCAAGCCCCAATTCATCTGCTTCATTCATCCACTCTATCCATTCAACGCTTCTTTTCCATGTTAACATCCCTTCCATCCATCCCTTGTAGACATCCTGATGGTGTATTGTGACACACAAAAATAAATGCATTAGTAGTACCATCATGCATCCACAATCATCTAGGACATCATAAGTATCATTATCATGTGTATGATTAAGTCATCCATATGGCATCAAAAAATATTCATAGCATTTCATCACATAGAACCATGATCCATATAAGCTTCACATAAGAAGCATGGCATAAGAATATAGATACCCATCCATACATCATAACACACATAAGCATAGGAAATAATCATGTGCATCCATCCACACATAGCATAAACATGTATAAGCATAAAACATAAAGAGCATACCCATAACATTATATCATAATCAATAATCCACATCATATAGGAACATTATATAAATGTAAAATTCATAAGCATAACATCACATCATAAATCCATAACATAGATACATACACATAGAATCATAAACATCATATAGTCGCTACCAAAAATCTAGCATCTCATATATATATTAAAAATGGTGTCACAGTACAATCTCACGTTGTATCTCAAAAATGGAGCTCACATGCTCAATAAAAAATATGTGTATAAATGCATATATAAAAAGGAAAATATTTGAAAATAGGCCTAGCTTGTGCTCCCAACACCCTATGGTCCTGATGGTGGGTACCTCTCATCTTGGTGGTGGGATCCTAAAGGCCTGTCATAGGGTCCTGACCATGGTCATTGTGAAACACCGCCATTGCTCTATGCCCTCCTAGAATGAGCTTTGCTCTGACCTTAACTCTCTATATAGTTGGGAACCATTTGTGGTGTAGGAACTTCCTCCTTGTAGTATCTATGGTATTACTCTATAACCCTCCTTGATGAAATATAGCTCTTTGTCCAGATCTGTTGTGGGTCCACTAATAGTAGTAATGAAATCAATGCATCTCTGGTCCATCCTCTGAGCCTGTATGACCTCCTGATCCCTCTCAGCTATCAAGGCCCGCACCTATTTGTATAGGGCTAGTATCTGAGCTACCTATGCTTTTAATGCCTAAACCTATGGTTGTAGAGATTTTATTTGTGCTTGAGACCCCTTTCCTACATCCTTGGCCTCCTCGTCCATAACATCCATAATAACCTCCCTAATTGGGACATCATGCATGCCCTCTCCCATGATCACTGGATCCCTAGCACCCTCCTTCATAGAAACCTCATCCTCTTTGGCTACATCCTCCACTCTCAACTCCTCCATATCCACCTCTATCTTCTCCCCCTCCTCCTGGATGGGTGGCATATGCTCACTTCTCTCTTGCTACCCTTGGAGGTACTCTTGCTCTCCCCTACCGACCTCTACCATCTCTCCATCAACCTTTTTCCCCTCATCTTCTATCACCTCTACCTATGTCACCATCATCAACATCATCTTTTTCCCCATCTTTGTCTCCATCTCCTCTTCCTCAACCTCTACCTTGTAGTTTACCTTGTACCCTACCCATCCTCTCCACAACCACTAGTTGGTTGGGATCAATAAATGGTGTGGGACTATGTGTCACCCACCATGTTTCATACTCTTGAGTGGTTCTAGCATCGACCACATTGGCCACTGCTCCCAACTAAACTAGTTGTAATCCCATGATCTCCTATGGTTCCACTCGTACATTGATCATCGACCCCCATTGGGTGACCTCCCTAGTTGACTAAGAAAACTTTGCTACCCTACTAGTACTCCCTGCCACTCACCAAACTATTTCAATACTCTCTCTTGCATGTTCCTCTTAATGGTGTGTTGCATCTAAACCATTGGCCCAATCAAGTATTGTGTGTGCTTGTAGTAGGGTAGGTACGCACCATCATTGGCCTAACCAAGGCAATTTGTATGGCCTCCATGTAAAACCATCAATCAAGTCAATTGCATGTCTTCAGTACTTGACATCCCCTACCCTGGTCTTTGTCACTACTCCATATATGTAAACATATGAAAGTATTGGAGATAGATATTTGTCCACTGAAGATCAAAAAACTATCATGTGCTCCCAAGCCCATACCATTAGTAATGTCATGCCGCAACTAATGCTCTGATTATCTCTGTATGCTACATCATGTAGCTAGAAGTATAACATAGCTAGTAGGTAGGGTCTCCAAGTGTAGAATGTTGCCTCCTCCATCATCCCATCCAACATCTCCCCCCACCCCACTAGAACCTCCAATCACTATGCATAGTACCACCACAAGCCTATGGTACCTGTCATCCAGAGTATCCCAACAAATATCATAGTCCTCTACTTCTAGCTCTACTATGGATTCAGTCTCAAAAACTCGTCAAATGGTCACCAATCCATGCCCAGTTTCATATACTACCCTCTCGCCAAGGATGGGAAGTCGTAGGATCTTCCATACATCCTCCAAGGTCATAATAGCCTTTCCATTGACCAAGTGAAAGGAGCTCATCTTAGAATGCCATCGCTTCACAAGTGTTGTCAAAAGACCCATGTTAGCCCACATAATAGGCATAAAAGTCACATGATAGAGTCCTAGCACTATCAGTGTATCCCTCTCCTCTACCACAAGAATATCTCTTATAGAGAAGGATGTCAATTGGCTCTCATGCATATATATATGGTCTAGTCTCACATGCATCCATCAAAAAATGTGTTATGTCAATCGCAACATCTAAATTAGCCTATGTGATCTATTGCATATACAATTTTTTTCCAAAATTCTCTTAAATTTTTTTTCCATTCAGATGCATTGTTGTGTCCTTCATATGCATCACACTATCAAATACGTTGACATTTTAGATAGTTTGCATCGTTTTGTCATGCAGTTGCATCGCACAATTGTGATTGCATTGTTTCATCCTTTAGTTGCATTGCACCATAACGGTTGCGGTGCAATTTACAATTGCAAGTCACTTTTTACCTATTCCATATTCTAAATGATTGTGTCACACTGCAATAGTTGTAGTGAACCACCCTTTAGTTGTGGTGAACATGATAATAATTACAGTGTAGAAATTACACCACATCCATTTTCCCTTCGTCGAGCCCTAAATTTTACACTAAAACAACAAAAAATCAAAAGGAAATGGTTGGATACATACTTCCTTGCCTAAACCCTCCTCACATCCATGTGTTTGTACTCGGTATTTGTGGTGTCCAACAATTGGTATATGTGACATTCTAGTAGCAGCTTCATAGAAAATCCTAAACTAGGGCTCCTAATCACCAATAGTAAAAGTGAACAAATGACCTATTTTCACCCTTGTAGAGTATATTTATAACCTAATTTGACCTAATGGGCCCCTACCTTCATAGCTAGTTGTTTCAATTTTTTCCTTTGAATTCAAATATCAGGTCCTAGATTTCCTTCTAAGCCTATTTTTCCATCACCAATGCATTTGTGCCTATCTAATTAGCTTATCGATAAATTTTCCAAATTTTTTAGAATTTTTCAAAAATTTCTCAATTTTCTCGAGGGGGCATAGTCTTACCTTACATCCACTTGGCCATATCCTTGGCTAAATTTCCATGATTATTCTTTGACACAATGCTCAAAATCACATTATGTCAAAGAGGGGAAAAATGTAGACATTGAAGAATGTCCCAAGCCTACAAACAACATTTTATCATTGATTCGCCTTCTTCTTAGCATAATTAAATAATTTTAATTATTTAATTATTTTCTAATTTCATAATTCCTCTATTAATTAAATAATTTCTAATTATTTAATTAATTCACTTTTCCTTATTCTACCTTTGATTAATTTGAATAAATATCAATTTTATTTAAATTATGTCACTAACTTATCCCCTTTCTATCTATAATTAAATACATCTTATTTATTTAATTATTTATTGTCATTTTCCTCTATAATTAAATAATTATTTTTTAATTGTTTAATTATTCATTAGCCTTTT